>DWLS01002071.1:0-19173 GCA_018246255.1 Pachliopta kotzebuea
CCGTCTAGATAGGTACCACCGCAGCTCCTATTTCTGCCGCCAAATAGTAATAAGAACCAATACTGTGTTCCGGTTTGAAAGGCTCTAGCAAGTCGTTTACCTTATGGTAAGTGATACGCTTCCCCATAACAACTTGGCGCTGGTTAAGAAGGTATACACAGCACCACATTGCGCTAGTCACCTTAAGACATAAGATGTTAAGTCTCGTTACCCCAGTAATTTCACTAGTATACAACTCCTTTCAAACCAGAACACAGTAATGTTTGTCGGCTGCAATACGAACTGCGCTGGTACCTACGTAGACAATCTTCTGCAAGACAGACCAAGGTACAAAGCAAAGCTTTTTTTCTTTATGCAATAAAATAGCGTCTGTTTTAAGTAAGAAACTTCACATCAAAACTTAACATTGCATTAGTTTCCCACTCAGTTTGATCTTAACTTAGATTAGCCAAGTAAAGAATGAAGAAAATTTAATGCCGGTTTATATATTTAAATCAAAAGTCCGGGAACTTCTCCTAAATTAATTAATAATCGGGTCCTCATTAATAAATATTTACGTATTAACATACTTATGTATGTATTTCATATACAAGTTATTTATAAGTACATGCATATATTACGTTTATTATATTTGTTTTATGTATGTATTGTAATGTAATTTAATAATATTTTGATATGTATTATCACACTCCTTTTATTTTAATCGCTCAATGCACCTACCTACCTCATTATATCTCTGCACCACCTATAGTAGACTGTAAGATAATGCCAGTGTTATTAAATCCGCCATTATACGAGTTGTAAAAAGATATAAATAGATAAATATTTCAATAAAGAGTTCTATACTCTACTTTTATGTGTAGAGTAAGACAATCCTTTCAATAATCCGGGGATCGTCATTAGAGTGTGGTGAACCTACAGACGCGTACCTTATGTTCATCAGGGAGCAAAAAACTGCTGTTGTTCGTTGATTACCCTCACAACTCATGAAGAAGACGATACTGTTAATTTCACTCGACTTGTTAATGATTTGTGCTCGCTGCAGCCACCTCGCTTACTACCAATGATAATTGTTGGTTTAAATCATCGAGATACTGCTGTGCTTCGGAGGAATATCAAAATTATTAAAAAAAGATAAGGTTAGTTTACAATATTATTAATTTTGTTTTTTTTTTGGCACCCATTTGTCTTTTCTTTTCTTTATTCTCTTCACATCTTGAAAGGTTGTCTGGAAAAAAATGCCTTGTAGAATTATGTCCGCCTCTTTGTTTACTGTGTATCTGTTATACATAATTTTCTCTCTTGCTTTGTTTGTGCAAATAAAGTGTCAATAAATATATAAAAAATGTAATGCAGTTTTTCAAATCTGAAATACGTGAAGCTCCTGGTTACTTAACTAGTATCCCAGATATCAGCGCTCTCTCACAATGTCGTAATAATTAAAATAAATATAATAACTAAAAATAAGTGAAAATATTTTATTATAATGCTTAAGTATATCCCATGAAATATAGCTTTAAAAAACGTAAAAAGACTTCTTAATAAAATTAAAATGGTAAGTAAATATTGTTTTTTAACTTTAATAACCAATGAAAGTAAAAAATTATCTTATTGATGTTTTATACCTGTTTGTTGAAGACAGTGCGGGTAAGCATAAATATTTCTATGTCCAAGCTTAAAGGGCGTTGTAGCTAGTAAAATTACTAGGGTAATCAGACTAAATACCTTATGTCATAAAACAAGCGCAATATGGTGCAGTCAGCAAAGAACAACATTATTATCAGTATCACTTACCACCAAGTAAACGAACCAATAGTCTCATTGCTTCATCATTAAAAGAGGAAACTTACCACTAAGTATTTTCCGTTTATTTGTTATTATAGTAGAAAAGTTATTAACAAAAAATATTCAGTCTATATTTAACACAATTATTAGATACTTCACTGTTTTTAGCCTGTATTGCCTGATTGTATCTGCTTAAAAGAGAGTGGACTTACTATATTAGTAATGAACAGAGTGTGGAGCACAATATTGTGCAGTGTAAACCTCTTAGTGCTACTTTGTTATAAGTAAACGGTAGATTGAATAAGCTTCCTTGATTTAAAAAAAATACTTATTAGTGGTTGGGGTGTAGTCTCTATAAACTGAAAGCATCAGCGTAAAAGAGACTGATGCACCTATTTTAATACTCCGTAACGCTTGTGTCTTAAACCGGAAGAGCTACATGGATACACTTTCAGGAAATGAAGTACAGGATAAGGATACGAGATATCCAAAATAAAAAGTATATCTCTTCCGGTTAAAGAAATATGAGAGTACAAAGTTACCAATGTGAAATTCACTGAGGAACGAAATCGAAGCATGAAAGCTTCTAGGCCATTTTAGGACATTCTAGTGTTGTAAGGTAATGGATATTAAGATGTCGGAAGCGCTTTTCCGGCTTTTGTAAGAAAAAGATAACTCATTAAATTTAATTAATAATTTATCAGTTTTCAAAGGTATAATAATAAAATGAAAATATAGTATGATGAAATAGATATTTAAAAAAAATTCAGATCGCTTCCGTATTACATACGGCTTCAACTATCGTCCGCTCTTAATATATGATCTGGTTAAGCACAAAGTAATCACACGTCATTCAGTACTGGAAGTGGAATGGTACGTATGATGCCGGCATATCTTCAATTATCGTGCCTTACTTAAACACACGGTATCTACGCCGTATGCCGGATCACAGACTATAAAATACTCTCGCGTAGAAAGGAAATACTTAAACTTAACTTGATAAAGAGATTTATGTAAAACCTATTAAAAAATATTACGTCTCTGTGACGTGATAATAATAATTAGAGAATCAATGAATGAGGATTTGTTGTTAATAAAAGTTTCAAGAAATGTCGGACGTCTACTAAGTTACAACTAAAGAATGCCTATTAGTTAAACATAGTAAACAAACTACCTTACCTAGGTACCTAGGTTTTACTAGTATAACAACTAATAATAAACGCTATAAGTTTCTTCCTTTCTCACCTTCACAAACTTCTCAAAACATTGTATACTAGTAATGCCAAATAGTAATCTGTAAAGTTTACTGTGTTCCAGTTTCAATGTTGCTGTATACTAGTGAAGCTACTGGGTTTCAGAGACAACACCTTACGTCGTAAAGCTACTTGCGCAATATGGTGCTGTGTATACAATCTTAACCAGCCCCACGTTATGGGCAAGAATATCACTTACCATCAGGTGTATGTCTCGTCGCATAAAAAAAACTGGGCTTTTAACTTTATGTGAGTGATCAATATATATATATGTTCCAACTCATACAGAATCATATTTATTCGTGCAGTTTAGATTAATTAGTAATTTTACTAGTTACAGCGCCATTCAAACTCGTAACGTAGTAATAATTACATATGAAAAAGATGTATAGCTTGATGCCAGAATGTATTTTTTTGAGTAAAGACCACATCTAACTATTATACTCCCCAGGGTCTTTGTAGTAGCGATAAAGACTCCCAACTTAACTACTACACCAATGCAGTCTGAAAAAAACTTTTTTACTGAAGATCATATCCAAATATCGTTCTCCTCAGGATCTTTATAACAACGATAAATACCTACACCTAACTGCCCATAACTCCAATGCATTTTGATGTTAGAAAGACTTTTTTACTCAAGACCACATACAACCATGTTTTTCGCTAGGGTGTTTGTGGTAGGGATAACGACCCCTAACCTTACTATTCACGACTTCAATGCAGTCCGATGCTAGAAAGACTCTTTTTTAGTTAAGACCATATCCAGCCATCGTTCTTTTCAGGGTTTTTATAACAACGAGAAGACCTCCATCCTTACCCCTATAAATCCAATGCAGCCTGATGTTAGAAAGACTTTTTACTCAAGACCACATCCAACCATGTATCTCGCCAGGGTCTTTGTGATAGTGATAAAGACCACCAACATGTCTACGACTCTTATACTATAGTACTATGAAACATTTGGATATTAAGCTTAAAAAAGCTTATATAATCTTTGAGTTGAGTTTTTACCGACACCGGCACTCAAGCGTCAGTGAATCACCTATCACGGGTGATAGCCGAGCGGTGATCACATTGATCGCTAATCACGGCGGCCTACTGACGGCCTAAGAAGCCATTTCCTGTGTTACTGTCTAATTTACAGCTCACTCAGAGGCTGCAATAAGTCGGTTGAATGATCGGACATGGGTTTTTTTTTATCGGATCGCTAGTATTAATATGACGAAATAATACATTAAAGTCTATGTACGTGGATCACTATTATTAGTATAATTAGTGTCCCCAGCTAATTTTCAGTATGTGTATCGGTTAAATTCTAACTTAACGCTTTTTTGTAATTACCAGGGTCTTTATAAATTTAAAAAACCAATTTATAGACATAAAATATTAATTAATGAAAATTTTTCTGATAATATGAATAACTTAAATTTTTAAAGGTTATATATATATATAAGGTTATATATAGGCTACTATAATGTACGAATAAGGTATATATATTATTGAGGGAAAAAAATATCAAAAATACGTATAATTTTATCCTCCAATCAGCCACCTTGGATATAGTGGATAAGTTGCCTTGACTTTCTACTTGTGTGAGAAGCTCACAGTCCCAGTAGTGGGATCAAAAAGTGCTTTAATTTATGTATTAAGTATTATATTTTATTCGTGATTAGTTACTTTTAAATTCACTGTGTATAAAATAAGTATGTTTTAGAATATTTTGTATTCTCCATAAAGATTTAAAAGCCTAAAACCTTTAAGGTACAGTATAAAAAAAAACACCATAAACTACATTTTATTAGACGGTAGCTAAGCGAGACTTCGCCGCGATTATAGTAATTTTAGGCACTCATTCCGATAGTTATTCGCTCAGTGTTATAGCGGTATCGATTTCATTAGATAAAAAAAAAATTCGTCGACCGACGACCGGATGAGGTTTTATTATAAGCGAGCCTTTATTTTTATTATGTTTACCGTCTAGAAATGTAATTACAATGTACTTGCAGTGAGCTTTACTAATTTCAGAAATTTCACGGGAATGTCAACTCTATTGTTATAGTGTTAGAGACTATTTCAGCCTGAAGGGTGTCAGTTTTACTATGTTAACGCCGTATCACGTAGGTGGCTTGGAATGGAGAGATTTTTTAAATAAAAAAGTTGACTCCGCTGTAATGAGCCCCGCGGTCGATTGATTGATTGAGCATTTAATTGATGTCAGTGGTCATTGATGCGACTTGTTTAATCAGATCGGAGACTGCACTAAGCTTTTTTTTTTTAATTACAAAAGCTGGGTGTCGGTGTGTACGACGTAATTAATACTTCATTAAAGACAAAAGTTGAATTCGCTGGTGAAACTCATCAACGGTTTAAAGTAATCTTTAAATTTAACAAAGAAAGTTTACATCGACTGTAATAATTAAGAGTTTAAACAAATATTTAGTTCACAGTCGCTCTGAAGAGGGAAGTTTATAACATTGTTTAAAAAAAGTCAGTGAAAAATTGATATATCTCATGTAATCTGTTGACTTAACCACTTAAGTATTAAAGCAATATGTTAAGATAACATAACCAATACTTTTCAAAATATCCAATGGAAAGTATATATGTTTATAAAGGAAATTAATTCACTGTCATCGATCATATTAATTCATTCAATTTACTACAAGCAGGAGGCCATATCGGAAAGTAAGAGGCAATTTTAGATTTGAATCAAAAAGCTATAAAATGCGCAGGCGACGATGTGATGGCCGTCTCGTAAGATGAAATGAACAATGTTGATTTTGATGATAAATAAAAATTGCGATATAATTTTTACATCACCCTTAACGATCAATTACTTAGTAAAACGACATTAATTTATCACAACAAACGATTCATTGATAACTTCTCAAGATTCCTTGCAGTCGAAAAATTGTTTTATACGAACAAATAATTTCGGTATATTATCGATAGTATCTTTAATTATTAACAATACAATTAACATTGATATGGATTTATCTCTTTTAACATACCATAATGTGTAAAAAACCTCTTATATTAAATATTCTTTTATGAATACTCATCTATCAAATCTTCTATCGATTCTCTTGTATACTATGCAATCATAAAGTTTATGTAATTTTTAAATTGTAAGATAAATTCTTGTACTTACTTACTACGAAGAAAGAGAACTAATGGGTGACAGGATTTATGTCCTGGCTATTGCTATGTTTTAGATTTTATAACAAAGAGTAACATAAAATTTATAGCTTTGCATACTTCGCAAAGTTGACGGTTCCAAGCAAACCCGTATCTCCTAAATTTAAATGTACATTCTTGAAATGAAGAGAAGCATACGTTCTAGGACAAGCAGGAATATTGAAACATTGTGTCAGCCTCTCCTGAGTGGACAAACAGCCCTTTAGTCACAAAAGAATATTCTCACTGTCTTAAAATCTCTAACAGAAACATGCATATGAAAAATTATACCAAGCAGTAGGAAATAAAATATTCTGATAGAAAATACCCGTTAGAAGGGGCGTTAAATTTTCTCCGTAACGTACTGTACGTTAGATTTAATTACGATATAGGCACTTTAAGCGGCAGTTAGACCGGGAGCAGGCCATTACAATAATAATCGATCCGCGATCGATTATAACTAAATAGGATTACACACTCCAATCATACGCCGATAGACCTTAGAGAGTTCAAAATCGGACTGTAAGAAGGTTAACAGATGATACAATGCACAAAATATGAACCGATAATGTGATTTTCTTCAATATTAATACGACGTCAACAATATAACGAGATCAAGAGAAAGATTACATCACGATAAAGGACACAAACTACCATTAAGGATATGGTGATAGCATACAAGCACTTATAACAATCAAAATAACAGGAAAATTAAATCAATATCAGTAGCAGATAATAATATCTGATACATAGACCTTTGAACAAGTATACTATACTATTGTATATATGTGCATACTAAGGTCTGTATCAAGATCAACCGCAGTAACATTAAAGGGTAGAATATCATTATACATCAAAAGTAACAAGATAATAGTCTTTTAGCAGAGTGAAAAATATGTTAGACAAAATTGTGTCTACGTACAAGCCATTTATTAGACCGACAGTAAAACATCATCATCAGCCGATAAAGGCCCACTACTTGACATGGCCTTCCCCTAAGATCTGCACTTCGATTTAAATCAAATTAGTCACTGTATCAATCCTATACGAGAGGAGTCTAGCCTGTTATTATTAAAGTCTAAATTAAAATACTTTCACATAAAACTACATGATTTTTTACAGAAAACATCTTGCAATGTATTGATCTTTTCGTAAACTAAGTAAGTAAGATAATCTATAAGTCTCTTTTAGCTATGGATTTAAATTGATCAAAAAAAATCAGCAATCGTTTAGATTGAATTGTTTAAATAGTATTAGCTTGAATGGACTGAATGCAACGGTATAGACCACCCAATAAATGCGAAACGAACGGTCGATGACGAACCGGAGAACCCTTCGCCGTGTGTCCCAATGAATACGTTTACAATATCTATAGACATAAATAAAGTAAAAGCGAAGAACTGTAGCGGCATCTGAGCCGGCAAAAAAGTAGCCAGAAAAAGTTGTAAGACCCGTATTCAGTCCAACGCCTTTGTTATACGAAGAAAGTGAAATCTGTTTGTTCGTAAACATTAAGCTATTCATAATCAGCCGGTAGAAGTCCACTGCTTAATGTAGACCTCTCACCACGCTAACTTATTGCTGATTGGAGAGACAAAGCCTCATTTGTTGATTAGTAGGGTGCACCACAAACAGATGAGGTTGACTTAAGTCTCCTGAGTTGTTGTGTTGACCCCTTTTACCTCTTTAATATCCCCATTAATCTAATCACCATTTATTTACAAGCATGCGAAAACTATAGATAAATTCAAAGACTCAATAGGGCTAGAATTTATCTATTTACAGATTGTCCTACTCTTCAAGTTTTACTCCTAACATCTGATGATCAGATTAAGTTAATATAACTAACTTATGTGATTAAGTAAATAAATTCATTTTTAAAATAGAAATCCATGTCGATTTTGGAAGGCTATTTGACGAATTTATTACTACTTCCTCCATCCCCAACAGGTAAATACTAATAAATTAACTAGTATTAAAATGTGATTGACTATTAAACTACAAAAAAGATGTACTTTTCAGAAATTACATAAAACAATTAATTTATAACACAGTGCATTTTGTTAATAAACTCAACAGTAGAGGGCAGACAAACCCGTGAGACAATATATAGTTATAGAATAAGGATTCCAAATTCTTTTGTGTTTTGCCGCCGAGGCGAACAGTAGCGGCATACATTGAATACAATACAACACTTATTTATAGTCAAAACTGACGTCGCCATAGCGTCCCAACCAGCCTCCACAAGGAGAGTATACACCAATTTAACTCAGTTATGAGCATTTTATGAAATTATATTTCCTACATTTTGGTTTTAAAATTGATTTATCTGATGTACTGATAAAAAGTTAAAAGAAATTCAATAATCTTAATAAACTAATAACGAAATCCTGCTAGTATGTCTCTATTGCCGGAGACCTTCTATGTAGGTACCACTGCATCTCCCATATCTACTGCTAAATCGTGCAAACATTACTGTGTTGCTGTTTGAAATGCTGTATGCTAGTAGAATTACTGGGGTAACGAAACTTAATACATGTATTAAGGCAACGAGCGGACTATGGTGTAGTGTATACAATCTTAACCAGTGCCACTTTGTTATGGGCAAGCGTTTCACTTACAATCACGCTTTGCTCTCCTAGTCGCCTCGTAGAATGGTTAGTGGTAAATACTAAAGAGTTCTTAAAACCTGCAATGTAAACATTTTAAACGTTGTCAGTGTGATTGGTCCTTTAAAGTTAAAATTGGCCAACTCCTTTTGCGGTTCACAAGATCAGAGGCATAGCAGCGCCCTTAGATTTTTGAAATTTGTAAAAAAAGGACTCCGGTATAACGGTGCTCCAGACCGCAAGGTCAGTTGGGTGGGTCGCTTGGTTATTCTTATTTTGTTTCCCCTTTCAAGTTCAAATTAATTTAGATTCAACTTGTTTCGTCGTATCCCTGTAGAGAGCTTCTTATTATATATACTACTTTTAACCGATGTAATGTTAAATTGTAAACAGGAAAAAAAATTAAAAATTACGTGTAATAATATTAGTCAGTTAGCATTAAGGTAACTAACTATGAAAAGATTTTTGAAATATTGTATCAAAATAGCTTCTAATTGAGTATAAAATCTCACTCAATCTCTCAAATCTCAATCAACTTCAGAAAAAAAACAGAAGTAGACAATAATAAGAAGTAAGAGCAATTGGGGAAAATGTGGACCCTGATTTATAGCGTCAGGGGAAAAGAAAAACTGATGATTAAGCCTTATTTATTTTGGCTTTTATCTGTTTTCGTAAGGCGTTCTTTTTGAAATTAAAGTTTGGCAATCTGATTGTATACAATCTGGATCTGAACAAATCTGATTTTAGAATAAAGTTAACAAATTATCAGAAATAAGTTTTGTCTATTTTCGAAGAGACTAATTGTTACAGTTTTTTTTTTATTTAGATTACATTAACCTTTCGATAACATAAAGATCTCTCATGAACGTCCCTCTTCTAGTAAAGAAGATCAACTAAAAAAATTCTATGATGTGTACCATTTTTGTACATCTTTGTGTTAATTTCTTTTTTGTGAAAACCATTAATTAATTTGATAACCCTTCTTCCGAAGCAAACGCCGTAAAACCTGTTCAAGATGTAAAACGAAATTAACATGAGATTACCGAATGTCACAGACGGTGAGATACATCTAGTGCGATAGTGTTTGATTGACGTTACTCGTAATTTTATAATTGGTGAAGCGATGCGCATGACCGATAGGCGGGAATTGGTAACTAGACAGTGATGATCAAGCCCTTGAATTTATTAAATAAGCAACATCGTCAAATATAATTACATATGACGAAGTAAATCACGCAAGTATACTCATGATCAAATATTTTGACTTGCATAAATCTAAATTTACTACAGCACGTGGTTGTAACGTTTCCGCCATTGATTATTAGGTTCATAAATTACTCGTAATATATATGTTCAATTACCAGAAAGCAATCCATTAAAAGTCAAACGACTGCTATAGGCATAGCGTATGGTCAAAGGACTGCAAAATTCCTAAGCTTCCGTTGGAGTTAACCAGGCCATTGTAGAAGCCTCAATAAGTTCAAGATAAGATTGTTAAATGATATTTATTATTTTGTGTGTATATTTATTAAATGTACATTTGTATATTAATGTGTATAAATATATATATTTTTCATATACTTTTCCTCTTCATAAAATTTAAGCACTAAGATTTTACACATGGTATCTTTTCCAAGAATTTTGAGGTATCAACTATTGTTTGCTTTTATTTTAAACTCGTACATATTTATTACTATTTGTCACGTTGTCTTAATATTTTATTCCCCTTTTCTTTTACCCATAGAGAGGAAGCCAATACTTTTTGGGACGCTAGCTAGCTGTAGCTATTGAAATATTCCGCCTAATGATATAAACCTTCTTATGCTCATCACCACCTATATGATACTTATTCCAAATATTTTGCAATGTTAGCGTTTACAGAGCTTCTTGTGTTTAAGTGTAGGTAAGGTCTATCCCATCCAAGACAACAAAGTATAATGTTTTCAATTGTTTGTGATTAAAAAACCTTATACAAATTTATCCGCAATAAAGTTACAAAAGGATATTAATAAAACAACAAAGATTTTGTGCTCTTCGGTAAAATAATTCTTAATCGCTTAAAACACCGCTAGAATACCAATATCGTGTAGGACATAATATGTTGTTACCTCGGCATTAATATGATCCTATAAAATTAGGGTCAACCATGCCCATAGATTCGGAGGAGACGCAGAAAAAATCCTAGACGGTGTACGTATCATGTAATTTGACATCGATGGCGGTAATGATCGCAGTTTTTCGGCCTCGGAAACACCAATGTCGACGAGTAAAAAACTCGTTAGCGTTATTATCCCTAATAAACGAGAGTATATGGGCAGAGACCATAATGGCATGGTCATTAGCGTAATGCCCGGGGTTCGCCTCCGGTGACGCGCCTTTGTGTCGCCAGGGTGCGTTCACTGCGCGTTATTTACATATTTTATTGTTGATAATTAGATGACTACAATGAAGTATTAAAAGCAGCTACATAACTCTCTCTGTACCATCTATATATAAATTTCAAAGTAATTTGTTGAGAACGATAATCATGCTAAATCCTTGATCAATATAAAATTGGCCATGTATTTATTCTTACATGGAAAAGATTTTTATATTTGCTTTGTTATTCCTCACTACAAGAAGGCGTAGTAGCAATTATTTATATAGATCCGAGGCTATTGGCTGTACTATTGTATTCGCGTTATTGCCTCGTCTCTCATGTGCCTTAGATCCATCTACATCTATTACACTTCAATGATCTACCACAACTTCACAGCTAAACGGATTCAAAAAAGCCTTATTACCACCTTAACTCTACACATTAAATACCTTCATATCAAGTCAAGCACTTAGCTACCGTGCATTATATCCACCAAGTTTCCTTTCATTATTTCGACCTGGTGTATTTGTATATTTCACTTATCATCAGGTGAACGTACAGTAATAATAAAAAAAAGATTAATATGTACTTGTGTTTTATGTTTGTTTTTTACGACAATCATTGTCGGCAACATCAAATAGAGATAACACGTTTAAAAAAATATCTACAATTAACTTTTTAGGTTAGACGCGTGCTGTGCAACATTCACCCTTTGTGATGAAGCCTCCGGAGCCGATTGGGAATATATAAAGGCATCAGAAAAGACCACTGTCCCGATCACAGTCAGACATCGATTATGATCTTTTGTTGAATGGAATCTATCTTCGTATCGATTAAGCGTAACGGTAGTGAAACGATCTTCGCTTTGCCATCTGATGATGAAATTATCAAAACGATATACTGAATCCGTTTACTTCATTAAATCGAAAAAGTTCTTTAATCTCTTATAACATGGACTATTTTAAAAAATCCTATTTCAAAATTTAAGATTTCTATGTAAAATGCTTCATTTGCTATTGTTCTACTAATAAATCTTCATAGCATTAGGACATATTTATATCTTCATGTATATTATATTTGCTACCAATTTTAATGTTTTATCATATTATTTATATACCAGAGCCCATTTTATTAATTTTCTATAAGTTTATATCCGTACAAAGTAGAACTCTATACGATTAAGTTTGACTCCTTGAGGGAGACAGAACATCAAGTCTATCTAATATTTCTTGTAATTCTTACTGTAACAAACCTATGTATAGTGTCCTATATATAATAAATACATATTTATTATTTATTATCTGTATTTATTTTGTACTTTCAGTAAGTGTCTATTGCAGGAGAACGAGATACAGAAGTGTGCAGTGTACCGGTTTAAAGAGCGTTATAGTTAATGGAATTTCTGAGGTCATCAGGTGAATATCCAGTTCATCCCGTTGCTTCGTCAAAAAAAAATTAAAGTCTGTAAAGTATAGGTGTTGTATACGTATAGTAAGGCATGCCATATCTAGCTCCCGCATAATATCGGTAACTTCGGAGCACGCGTCGGGTGCAATGTCTCATCCCTACGTGAGTCCACGACCACAGATCCCGAGATTCCGATAAAAGAGGAAGGTCGGTCATTACTCATACCTTTACGCATCCACAGATATGGTTTGTGACGTCGTTAATTATTGTCCAATATTAATTGCGTCGCCTTATCTATTCGCTTATATGCCCTGTGTAATATTTCAATGAGTTCCTTTGTATTGAACTGTTACAGCTTCACTCTCTAATTTATATATATATATATATATATACTGATGGTAAATCTCCTTTGCCGGAGACTATCTAGGTAGGTACTACCTTAGCTCTTATTTCTACTCCCAAATAGTAATGTGCAAACATTAATGTGTTCCGGTATAACTATATGCTACTGATATTACTGGTGTAACGAGACTTAATAACTAACGTCTTAAGGCAACGAGCGCAATAAGGTGTATACTATCTTAACCAGCGCTACATTGTTATGGGCAAGTATATCACTTATCATCAAGTGAACGGCTAGCTAGTCTCATCGCCGCGACGAATAAAAAAATTTATTTAACTGTGACTTATATAGTAAGCTGCTTGATTTAAATAACAAAGAAAGTAAGTAGAAACATAACATACTACCATTAAGGTTTTAGGTTGAACGGATAGTGTGAACTTGAAATAAATTTTCATCTATATTTTTAATGGATTTAAAAGCTTTTTATAGTATCGATGAGAAATAATTTCGTTTTATATATCACAGAGATGCTGCAGGGGACGGATGGCAGACACTCAGTGCGTGGCTACTGCATTGATGTGATTACAGATCAGCCCGCGCCCGCGAGGCTTGCGTTTCTACCCAGACTACAACATTCAATATATACAAAGCTACAACTCGCTACAATAATAGACACATAATTTAGACTTGGCTTAAAATTTTCTTTTACTTGTAACATTTAAACTAAATGACCTATAAGAGGATCTGTAGATGGAGAGGCGTGCTCATCTAGAGTATACCGGTTCTTACATGTATTAACATAAAGGTAATAATTACGGTAGTAACTTAATAAAGATGGTAGCTTTTCAAGTCTTAACACATCCTACACATGATATACTTAGAAGTTATTGTTTTTCAGTCAATGTCTCTTTTCACTGGAAGCTCCGTATTAGAGAAACTACTCCTTTTTGAGGTATATAGCAGACAGTTTCGTTACTCTCACAGAGCTTTATTTAATATTAAATACTTTTTGTGTCTATATATATATTTAAAGAATAATTATAGATCTTTATTCTGCAATTTGTATACCTTTTAAGTGAAGAAATAAAATTGTCATGAGATAAAACAGTTTACATGTTAGTACGAGTACGTCTAATCGTGTACCGCTTTGTAGAGAAGAATCGGGGCCTTGCTCGATTCAGATTAATATGTCCCAGTGGCAACCCAGGGTCCAACGTAACCACCGGCTGTGCGACATTATAATGCGTTCGATAAACATCCAGCTCGGGAAGCAGGACATCAGGCTCCGATCGATCGAAATGATCACTCCGGCGCGCCTAAAGATCACTTAGGCGCATTGATTTCTCGTTCCATGGAATTGCCTGTTGAATGGTGCCAGCGTAATCTCATGAGCACTCCAATTTGCGTAATGCAGTTAAGACCATTAAGTGGTTATAGAGTTGTCTTATTTATGATCGGGTACGGACGTAGCATATTAAAAAAAATCAGCATAACTCACAACACAGCTTTAACGGATGCCGCTATTTTTTTTCTCCTATTCGAAAGAACAACGCTTAATCTGTTATTTATTGAAGAAATATATTATTAACGTTATTGAACTATGAGAGATTATTAGAGTTATCTATAAATTTCCTGATATTCAAAATGTTAACGATTGATTATAAATTATTATTAAGTTATATGATATTACTTAAACATAAAATTTACCTTCCGTTTAAAGTTAATTTTAAAAACAGTTCGTTTTGTTTTATTTATTTGTTTTATTCACAGTTATGCCCTTAAAAGTGTAATATAGTGAGTATAACTCCGATTCCTTTGGACGTATTAATATTTATAATCGTGGGTTTTAGAGAATTAATGTAATAATCAACCCCTACGCTTGACCAGCATGTTCGATAAGTGACTTTGCCTGTCTCTCTCTGTCTATTCCAGCTGATGATGATAATACTGATGCCGAATCCCAGTAATTGAAACATTAATAAGACGGCCGTTTATTTATTTAAATAATTTTGTATAGCGCCATCTATGAAATAATTATAACACTGTGTTGTAACATATCCGCGCGCGTCTTTGGTTAGATTAGATTTCAATAAATTTGTGTTTCTAAATATGCATTTAATTTGGAGACAATAATTTATTTTAATAACAATACTACTTAATGCTTAAAATAAAGGCTAAGACACGTTGGCAGTTACTGTAATCTTGGCTTTATCTACTGTTTGAAAAACACTAATACTTTTTTGTCCTATAGGTATCCTATGTGTTAGTTTGATAAAGCCATAAATTAAAAATAATAAAAAGATTTTTTTATTAAAAAGGAACTAAAGCTTGGTAATTACTTGTTACATTTATACTAACAATTAAATTCTTTGATTTGTTACAGCGCCATCTATAACTTTAAGAAAGTCCTATATCGTCGCTATATGTATTTCTAGTTCAACTTTGGCTCAAAAGATGACGCTAAATGTAATTAAAAATATGTTTAACTTTCGTACGACTTTTCTAAAGGCTTCAAAAAGAATAATAATTTCTGACAATAAAAATATTAATCTCTTTCTATATAGTATTACACCACAAAAAAAAGGGTAATATGTATATATATTAGTAGCTTTTATAAAATTATACAACCTATTTAGTTAAGCATTTACTGAATACGACTATTTTAGACTTTTTAGAATTATTTACCTTGATCTTAAATGATATACCTACTCATAACAGTGTATTGTTATACTAAAAAGAATGTTTACACAGCTACTTGTGCGATATATTCAAATCTACTTACCCCAATTATTTTATTAACCCTTGTTACGAGTTTCATTTCTATTGCAATGAAAATTTATTCCACAAACAATGTACTACCAATTAAAAGTTCACTATTACATCTCTATGAGTCATTACTTTATGATGACAATAGAACATGATGGTTGAATTGATGTCAATAGCTACCCTGTTGACTCGTTAATTTACTCGCAGAGTACAGCGCAATACTGCAAAAGCAAACTTTAAATTGTTACCGCCGGTAGTAAACTTTTACAAGCTGTTTTTGCACATTGCACAAAGGCGACCACATTCTCTATACAATTTCGAACCGTTACTTTGACCCACTGCACCGACGAGGGAAGACCAAATCACCTCTCAGTGCTCGACGCATTATCGTACAGTACGAACGCGGTCATGTTTTTCGAAAGCTTTCTCTTGAACTTGGCAATTTTAGCCGCCCTCATTGTCGCATTGATATTTGACTATGTAACAAAATTCTTCAGCTACTGGTACATACGACATGTGCCTTACAAGATCCCCATTCCTTTCTTCGGAAGCGACTATCATCGAGTATTAAATATCAGATCGACTTCGGAAGAAGTGAGAAAACTTTATGATAAATATCCGAAGGAAAATTTTGTAGGTGCAATCAAGAGTCGTATACCTGAATTGATCGTGAAGGATCCGGAAGTAATAAAGAAGATGTTGTCGACGGATTTTGCGAATTTCCATTGCAGAGGCATCGGTCTCGACAAATCCCAGGATGTTTGCTTAAGAAACAATCTGTTCTATGCCGAAGGCGAAAAGTGGACCTTACTACACGAAGGATTGGAATCCATATTGAGTAATATGGATCGTGAACTTGAAGTGTGTTTACATGTCCGTTTGTCAGGAACCAATGAAGTTGTGAATGTTCAAGACTTATTGTCGGAAGTATTGGATGCTGTATTCAAGGACTGTCTATTTGAAGGGACCGATGGCGGATTTCTGATAACTAAGATGAGGCAATCTGTGCAGCGTCGTACAATTCTTAACAAATTCAAGAGTTATTTAAAAGAAGTTTTTCCTTCTTTGTTCGTTTTGTTTGGATTGTCCACTGTAGCGAATTTGCAAAACGTACAAACAAATGAAATAATTGAACAATCGACACTGTTGACACATATTCGTAAAATCGGTCTAGCAGAACAGTTAAATGCGAAAATCAAGAAAGGTAATACATCAAAAACCGTATCGGAAATGGAATTAGTATTATCTATGGTTAGTCTTTTCGTAACGGAAGGATATATACCGTGTTTTAATGTTATCACAACTCTGCTCTATGAACTAGCAAAGAATCCACATATTCAAGAAGCTTTAAGAGATCGTAATTCAATTGACTATAATTATTTGAATTTGTGTATCAAAGAAGCTCTTCGTTTGTATTGTCCGTATTCGGTAATTACAAGGAAGTGCGTTAGGGCATATCAAGTGCCTGATAACAAAATGATTTTGGATAAAAAAATCACAGTAACTGTACCCGTAGAATCAATACATCATGACTCAAAGTACTATAAGAACCCTCATGACTTCAACCCGGACCGGTTCTTAGAAAGTGAAAATGATGCGAAGCATACAATGACTTATTTACCTTTCGGTGCTGGACCTAGAAAATGCATTGGTAAGTTGAGTTTAGTTTTTATATATTTATTAAATACATCATTAACATACAACTTTGGTAAATATATATTATTTTGTGTTATCTGGTGTCTAAGGCAGTACTAGAAATAACTTTTCTTTTTTACACTGGTTTATGTCAAAACGGTTGATATTTTCTACAGAAACAAGAGCCCTGAAAAAAGTATAACATTCATTGGGTTCTCTGCCATTCTTCTATCAGAGATAGGAGAAAATGTAGATTTAAAATCAAATAAATGCTTATCAGTATATATAACAAGATTAAACAAATTAGATAAATTATCAGTATTCTGCAAAATGATTATGTTCACATGTCATAAGTTACATTCATATTCTTTGCATTATATGGTAGGAATAGTAAAAGAAAAACTTAAAATAGATATGATAATAAAAAAAAATCTATTCATTATGTAGATGTCTTAGTTAAAAAAAAAATTTTAAAGGATTTATCACTATTTCAAACAAAGAAACATATGTAACTATAACATAGAAGCAATTAGGTCAACGGCTTGCTCACATCGCGCTTCGTCAAATAAATATAAGCAATTTTTTATATTCCTGATGTTTAAATTTCTCAAATAAATCGTTACTAAGTCGACTAAGAGATGTTGTCGTTACCCAGTAATTTTCTTAGTATACAACACCCTTCTAACCGGAACACAGTAATGTTGGGAACAGTACTGTTAGTCGGCTGCAATAGGAGCTGCTGTAGCAGTCTCCGGTAACGAAGACTACCACCAGCAAAGCTTTTTTTAGCTTCCTTCCTATTTCTTTTCCTTTCGATTGCTAAAATTTTACATGTTGATTATTTTAGATTAAGATTATCTTTATCTTATTAAGAATACAATAAAATTTTTGCCTTATTTTTAAGGTAACAGTAACAATACTAATATCGGATCTTTTTACAGGCGAACAGCTCGCTCTGAAGATAATAAGGAAAATAACTGTTGCTGTTCTAAGAAAATACAAAATCGAGACAACGAAAGCTACTCCAGAGCAATTACACCTCATTGATTATAATTTCATGAAAATTGTCAAAGACGATGTTTGGCTGAAGTTTACACCTTTGGACTGTGAATAATAAAATGTAACCATTTTTATGAAAGTTTCAATAAATCAAAAAATCATATGAAAAATTTCAAGTGACAATTGGGATTAAATTTACTATACAATTTTTGTTTTTAAGAAATTACTTCGTGTAGGTTTGGTTTTCTGTAATATCTTTACATAAAAAATAAGTGAATATTTATTATTAGAATTAAGTTAATTAAAATTTGTGTAATTTACTAACATTTTATCAAGTTATTTTTGTTTTCGTATTTTTATTTCATGCATATAAATACGGTATTACATAAATATAAGAAAGTAATGTTTCAAAAATGTTTCAATGGTGTTTGGTACTAAATTTGGTATAAGCTTAAAAATTTAACAAAAATCAAAATTTTGTTCATTGGGTTAATCAGAAAAAATAAAAAATTGAAAAAGTTAGTTTTATAGACATCTGTTTATTAATTAAAAAATATACGAAAGTTGTTGTAACAAATGATTTAAGTTTTATTTTTACGTATAGATGGCGCTGTTAAAAAATAATGTACTAATTTTTGTTTTTTATCTGTATTGAATCTAAAAGAAAAATCTGTCAGGTTTTTTTAGTGTATCAAGTATTATTTCGGTTCGAAAATGGCGTTCATTTGAAACGTACGAAAATATTCTTTGATAATGTTGTTTCCACGATTTACTGTACTACGTGCTATATGTTTGTGTTTTTTTTCATTTTACGAATGGAAAATCGTCGCCAAAGTTCTG
>DWLS01002072.1:0-19173 GCA_018246255.1 Pachliopta kotzebuea
CCCACATATCCCTCCACAATCATATCTAACATTCTTCTTGTTATATGACATTCATCTCTTCGCATAATATGTCCATATATGCCCACGGACTATTAACCCAAATCTATCCTAATATTGCTAGTCTTCCTGGGAATATAGCTATCCGGCGGCTGATTTTCATTAGACGTACGTATCTTAGTTTTTTTTTGCATTTGTTTAACCTGGCGAGTCCACTCGGTCGTTGGAGACGGACAGCTCTTTCTCCGACTACCATCGCCTGATCTAAAGCTCTGAGAGGTGGAAACTGCACACAATATAGTATTGGTTAGAGTATGTAAAATGTTAAGTCTCGTTACCGCAGTAATTTCACTACCTACAGCAACCTTCGAACCAGAACATAATAAAGTTTCCACATTACTGTTTATAGGTAAAAATAGGAGCTGCATTCCTACTTAAAAATGTCAACGGTACCACTGTCTTTATCTGCTCTAGTTAAACGATAGAAAACTAAGTCAAAATAACAGCTCTCTAATATAAATAATTGTTAAATCCAAAATATTAAACCTTTCATTTAAAAAGGTATTTTAGGATTAAAATTTGTACTTTATTATAAAAATTAATGTAAATTAGAGGAGACAGTTTTAGTTCACTTTATAATTAAATTTCAATAATAAAGATTCAGATAATAGATAGCTTTAAGTATAACATAATATATATAAAAGAAGAAATAAAAAGTTACATAAAAATGTAAAAAATATATAATGATGAATAATAATAATGTGTAGTTACTAAAACTATTAACTATTTAATAATACTTTCACGTGATAAGATCGACTAAAACTTCGGTGTTCACTAAAACGCTTCACTTCTCTAAGTAGCTTTTAAAACATAAAAATATTAGTAAAAAATAGTAACAATACTGTAAACATAATAATGATTAGAAGATAGGGAACTTACTGTAGAATAGTATATAATCGCGTGGTAGTTAACTGTAAAAGGCAGCACGGACTCACACGTTCCTAATCGCAGAGCAAATTAGACAAACCAATGCGGCACACGCTTCGCCAGTAATCACAGAAACATTACAGACAGTAGTTTTCTAATCGAACTTTACTACGACATTTACTGGTGGCACGATTCAGACAGAGATGAACAAGTATAGAATAAAAATAAATAAAATTACTACACCAGCCCATTCCTAGCTTTAGCAGTATAATGCTAATATTGCTATATTTTGGTGGAAAAGGCGTTGTATATAGTAAAAATTACTGTAGTATATATCACCTTAATAAGCGTCGTATTATTATAGCGTTTATTATCTGTGGTTTGTTGCCAGTTAGACAAAGAAACATTTAACACAAAATGAACACAATGTTTCCGAACTACTGCTTAGCTACAATATTCGTGTATACTGGTAATAGGTCTCTGTTGCTGAAGACCCTCTAGTACCTAGCGGCAGAAATATGATCTCTAGTGGTAAATACCCATAGGGTCTCCGACGACAGTATTCAACCGCTGGTTAAAAAAACCGTGTGGATATTTAAATAATTCCAGTACAGCGGTGTCCGAGCCCGTAAATAATAATTCACTAAAAATCAGATATAAAAACATGTAGGATAATTACTCCCGGGGACGGGCCCCATAAGGGCCGCAAGCATAAAGTACCAGGTTTACACGTACCAACCGTAAGCGGAATAAATGTTAAACTTGACGGACTGTTTATGTCATGGAAGCGGGTTTGTGCAAGCATTCACAGATTTCGATGGGGTAGTTAAGTACTGGCGAGCACAAAATTCGTTTATTAAACTAATATTTATTTTATATAATTTTTTTGTTATATTTCACCAGTGGTAGATCTCTTTCCTCATTGGACGTCTAATTCCACTACACTTCCTATTTTTGTGGTCAAATAATATTGTGCGAACATTATTGTGTTCCTATTCGAAAGACGCTGTAAGCTAGTGAAATTACTGGGGTAACGAAACTTAAAATCTATCTCAAGGCGATGAGCGCAATGTGATGCCGATGTATTCGAATCTAATTAGCGCTATGTCGCCAGCGTATCAAAATCGTCTTTGTTATTTAAAAAAAATATATATATGGAACTCTTCCTAACATAATCGTATATTGACCTCATCTTGAATTTCTGTTCAATAACATAAGAAAATTTTTATTGGCGTCATATGAATGAATATATCATCATCATTAGCCTGCGACTGTCCACTGCTGGACACAAGTCTCTCTCAAGTAGTGCCTCTTAGCCTGGTCTTCGGTTTTACACATCCATATACATATGATTGACATATTGTATGATCATGTGTATGTTTTGTGGAAATTAAGAAATCTTTTAAAAATGTTTATTAACCTTAATAAGTACCTACTTATAAATATTTGTTAAGTTATATTAATGAAATTGTGGACTGCGCTCGACGGTACTGCTGAGCGGCGGGTGGCAGGCAGCGCGCGGGGACGGGGCGAGTTCCGCGACAAGGGAGCGCGCACCTGGCCGCCGCAGCTGCGTGCGGGGAAATCTCACGCGCAGCTTCCTAACTGCGCCGTCGCACACACATGCACACACAAACGTATCACCACATTCATACATAGCACACAAACGAAGCTTGTCCATCACGCATTATGATGTGTGAGTGCACATGCCGCTATACACCACACACTACCACAACTATGATCAGATTACATCGCATACATTACTTTCTATATATATATATCGCGAGTGTGCGTGCAACGAGATTTAGATGAGAAGTTTAATAAACGTACCCATGAGTTATTTCAAATATTGTCTTACTATTAACTGTATTTTGACATGATTTCAAAAAAATATTTTCATTTATATTTTATATACCAGAAGCAAATTTTACTATGAAAATCAGTGAATGTTTATAAAAAATTAAGTACAAAAACGACCTACTTTTAATGCAAATGTAAATACATAAAGACAATGAAACGCTATTCAATCAATGTATAAATTAACAGTTAAAAACCGAGTACAATTGTTAAAAAAAATGTTCATAAACTAGTTCGCTGTCAAGCGCAACGTCTTTAATCTCATTCAATTCATTCAGTTATTCAAAGATGCAACAGGTTACATTAAGGCATTCGCCACAATGTAGACGCATCTAACAATTTCATGAATGGCGGATTCCTAAAAAACATTCCTCGCAAGTTGTATTATCTGATCACAATAACAGGCGCCATTTAACAAAGCGCATTTACAAGTGTACTATTCACTATAGCTCTTTATGATTCTAACTATATAATAAGAACCGTGATGCTTAATTCGTTTACCCTTCCGTAGTATACTTTTGTGAAGTTAGCGGCTCCCGTAATGCTGGATAGGTTTTAAATGCGTTATATTGTTGTAATATCAACAACGGCGGACATTTTGTCAGCAATCTGTCCTTTGTGAGAGCGATTAATATAATTATGTGCGGTGTAAACACTGGGTCAGGTCTCGTAAATTAGTCTATTATTATGTAATATGTTTAACGTTATTTTTAATTTCATATCCAATGTTTAATTCATGCAGAATCATTAAATAAAACACGTGAATCATTCCACTCATTAAATACATATGATATGTATTCAGTAAATGTTTCTGTTAACTAAAATGTTTTTATGTAAGTAGAGACAAGTATGGAAGTTCATATAAATGAACCTATAAAAATCATATAATATTTGTCGGCCAGAAGAAGCCCTTGTAGAATATAGGTGTATCTCAAAGCTCTCCACACAGATCTGACCTTCGCTGTCAGCATTCAACGCCTTCCTAAAATCGATATATTTAATATTATTTCATATACATAAAGCTGTATATCAGTTAAATATTAACTCCCCACTACATTTAACATCTTGCGCCGGTGGTGTTCAATTACCGGTGTTTTTTGCCGGTTCAGCCGTGAGACCGAAGGCGGGGTTCGGTTACTGGCTGAAAGACTACACCGTAACTTTGCACGTGCACGCGCTTGACGTCCGTGACAAAATGGCCGGCGGTTTAACTACCGGAATCCAGATCACCATATATATAGTGTAAATAACTCCCTCATAGGAAAACAGTACAATTTATTTTAAATAAATATTTAAGAATTACGTTATGGAAATTGAATTTTGATTAATTTTCTTTTAAGTTTAATTTCAAATCTTCAAAATATGATTAAGAAAATACAGTGTAGTACTCTTCTTTTAAGATGTTAGTTAAGATTGCTTATAAGAAATCAGTATTTTTTTTGATAAACCTCATTTCGCGTAAGACTTTTGTATGTTGGTAAATGACACCTGTTAATGATGCGCTGCTAGTTAAGATAATATATACTCTACTGCTGTTATCGTAACCTTCAGACAGTAAGTTGTTAAGTTCCCTCCTGATTATTACCTCAGTGACATCATATATTCTCTGATGATGACAGCGTTTATCAATGACGTGTGCTGCTGTTATCAGATACTGGGCACGTTAGTCCCAGGGCAACTTAATTTCAACTTCAACTTCTTTTCAACCGGAACATAGTAATATTTGTGCG
Organism: Pachliopta kotzebuea; assembly: GCA_018246255.1. Lineage (NCBI taxonomy): Eukaryota > Metazoa > Arthropoda > Insecta > Lepidoptera > Papilionidae > Pachliopta > Pachliopta kotzebuea. Next base: position 4,512 of record DWLS01002072.1, read on the forward strand.
CTACCGTTTAGCAGAAGAAAAGGGTGCTGCGGTGGTAGAGAGTCAAGAGACCTAACACCAGTGATAATCAGGTACATCTAAATTTGAAATCCATGCATAATTATTTTTTTCACAGTAATCCTTAACAAGAAGTTTATCAAAACAGGAACGGAGGTAAAATGAAATATTTCTAGTATACTATTCTATAATTACTGTCACAAAGAAACGGAAACTGGCGCTTAAGTGTAACCCGCTCCCGGATTTCATACAGGAGTTAACTAATAATAAAAGATCATGTAGTTTTTTCAAGGAGCAGTTACAAACAATGTTTGGTAGTAACGGTAGGAAGTCGCCGATTATTGTGTAAGGATTTCCGAACGGATGTTACGCGGATCAGGTAGATAAGTAGGCCCTATTAAATTATAGTCGACGGTCATATAAACTTATTTTTTGTTGTCATTAAATATATACACAGGTTGAAAATTAATGTACTTTGTTTTCTCTTTTAATAATGTTTACTATTTAATGGAATTGAATAGGGAAGGTCAAAGATAAAAAGTGTGATAGTGCTTTAGACACATGTGAAGGTATTTTCATAATTTTAAGTAATTTTACCGATGCTAATTAAAAATTTTTGAAGGGTACGTAGTGATCTAATAAATTCAAAATACTTCATCTGAATTTATAAAAATACATATCTTTAAAACGACAATATATCTTAATGAACTAAAAAAATAATGTATCCTTCTAAAATCCTTTCCGAACATTTCAATCGTATGACGTGTCTATCAAATGTGTAGACCTTAATATATTTGATATATTTTAAATCGAAATAACTCAAAGGCATAAGGAAAATTTCTATATTACGGGTCCGTAGACTCTTGAGGGCAAAACGCCGAGTCACCGGCACAGACGCATCGGTCCTCAGGGGCGACTTCTTTGATGCGAGCCGACGTTCGACATCGTCCGATAGCCAACAAAACGACAGGACTGTTTTGTAACAACTTAAACGACAAACTTAAGCGATTTACTTAATTTTTAGGTTGCTTAATAGTTAAACTTAACACTTTGCTTTTTATATTAAGACAAATTTATGTTATAATCTTAATTGAGCTGAAAATATTAATCAAAATATCAAAGATTTATGATATTTTATAATCTGTAAAATGTAAACGAATATGTAACCGAGTAAATCAGAACAGTTGATATAAATTTTAATAATTTGTGGACTTAAGAGATAATTAGATGAGGTCTACGTCCAGCAGCGGACGTCTATCGGCTAATGATGATGATGATGAATTTATCAACCGCCAACTCTTCCTTATTAAGCCAATAGCTAAAAAATGACGCCGACGTCTCTCCTCCTGACACTTGTGAGATGATGGTGTGAATTGAACGCTAAGATGAGTAAGCTTGCCTGATAAACAACTGCACGAGTGCAGTAATTGGTTGGTATACCCCTGTCATTTGTACCTACGAATATTGTGTCATTTCATTACGAGCGATACAGACTGGCATCAACATAGTCATCGGCTTAGTCAACGCAAGGTCAACGATGTTATCAAAATTTTATGATTTTTATGTTTGTGCATCGCATAGTGTTTGTTACAGCGAACGGTCGAATATCGCAAATACGAAAGTAAGCAAACGGAGTATTTTGCGCGAGGTGATGATGTTCCATCATTGATCGCAGGTAAATAGGCACCCTTGTCTACTGTAATCTGCAAAAAAAGTCGGGTAATCCTTTCCGGCGCTGGAGGCGGGCTCCGGCTTTCGGCAGACTTTGTGACGCCGCGTTTGCCGATGAAATTGGTAATCGTTCGACGACTCAGTGAAATAATTCAGGTAGGGTTGTATAACGGTATGAACATGGTTATTGACTACATAACGATACAACGATATTGCTTACTAAATTAAACCGATATTTGATTGAATCAATCATCGGAATAATTTCACAGGAAAACAATGACAAGCAAAACAAACCAAATATTTAAAGAATGTTTTGGTTGTTTTAATATTAATTATTGATATCGTTAACATGATTTTTGAACCCTTGGAAATTTTCGAAATATATTCGTAATTTGTCGGCAAAATTTTTTTGAAGATACCAGCCCTTGTCCAGTTTGTTCGTTATCAAGTTATCTTTGTAGCTCGCAAATTCCGTGAAAGAGGATTATTTAGTTGGCTATTACTGAATTCTAGGAAGGTGCACTCAGGTAGTCGACTGCAATTATATGCAGTACCCGCCGGCCTAGTATAAGACCAATTCATATTTATGCCAAAATATGCATTACCACCCTGCAATTAGATGTATAATGAAATATATTGATCTTCAAAGTCGGTGCTTTGTAGTAAATTTTTAATTATTTTTTAAAACTTTTTACAAAAACAAACGGTTTAGAACAGCAAGTTCAGTATTTAATATAAACCAAAATAATAAAAATTATATTAAACTTCTCATTTCTTTTTTTTATTTAGACAGTAATAGCAATACACACAAAACATTCAAGCTAAAATTAACAAATATAAGTATAGGTATGGTATGTAAACCAGTTACAGGCATGTACAGCAATCTCTTAGAACACTATGACATGTTAAACCAATTTTACAAACTATGGAAAAATTTTATAAATTTTAATGTTAACAAAAATAAAAATTTAAAATGACGTGAAAACAAGAGCTATCCACTTAATATTCTCTTATCAATTATAGACAAAGAAACTAGGATACCTGTTTGTTTTTGAGACCAGGACACGTGTCGTAAAAAATGTCGACGCCGTCAATTAATGCATATATTTGGTAATAATCACTAAAAATCTTTAATAAAGGGGAACGATTAAGGAGGTTTGTTCTACTTGTGAGAATATGAAAAATTTTAGTGACAGGATGCCGTGGGAAATGGTATGGAACGCAAAAGTTGATTTTTTGAAGCAGGTGGTTACAATCTATGCTTCCGGAAATTAGTTTTTTTAGGAACATGATATTAATTATTTTACGACGGTTGCTGAGCGATATTATATTAAAATATTTAAAACGTTTATCATATGTAGTACGGTAAGATATGCTAGAAAAATGGAATGCCAAGTGCCTAGTGAATGCACGCTGTACGCTTTCAATTTACTGTGAATGAGTATCGTAATGTACTAGTAATAGTATATAAAAATCAGTCTACCTAAGATGTTTTTTTTTGGTTCTTAGTGTTTTTTGTTTCTATGGGAAGCATTAGGGGTGTATAGGGTATCACACAACAACTCACGGGACCCAAGCTAACCTTACGTGCTCGTGATGCATCCCGCTAGACAACTAACGGGGCTCGTGCTCTTCACTGACTCACATTGTCCAGCGTGCTAGGAGATGGCCCATATCCTACACTAATGGCCTATGTCCAACAGTGAATCTCTACTGGCTGATGATGATGTTGATGATGACGAGAAGCATTCAATAAGATTTCTAATTACAAACAAAAGTAATAATGATGGTAAGTCTTTGTTGCTGAAGACCGTCTAAGTAGGTACCGTTGCAGTTCCTATTGCAGCTGATAAACAATAGTATGCAGACATTACCGTGTTCCGTCTTACCATTACTGTGTATCAGTAAAGAGACTTAATACATTTTGCGACGAGCGCAATCTGGTGTTGTATATACCATCTTAACAAGCGCCACGTTGTTTTATGCAAGCGTATCACTTACCATCAAGCAATCACATTGTTCTTCTAGTTGCCCTATCGAATAAAAAAGTAACCTTATATTGAAATAAAAAAGTATCTTGTATGAATACTCAAAGTAAGATTTTAAGGTCAATATTTCTTATTAGTTGTACCTTACTACACATACGAGTATTTTGATAAATTTACTTCAATTTAATTTTGCTCTAACAAAAATTTGCAGATATTCGATTTCAATTTTAAATGAATGCTTTGGTTTTTACTCGTATTAGCAAATGTTATAATGGCAGCAGATTGAAAACGAAGGTTTGCAATAGCTGGATGGATAAATTTCATTAAAATCCTATTCGAACCAGAAACTTTCGCGTTACAAGGCAAGGTACGGAGACAATTAAATTGTATGCCACGTTTCAGTTTTTTGTTCGTCAAATAGTTCGGGACGTTTAACTAGAAATTTAATGAAAGGTGCTGAAGTGAACACCGGCGACCCGCCGAGTCGATTGAGCGATTGTCTATTAAAATTCCGTTAAGATATGTAATTACATTAGCTGCCCAAATCCGGACGTCAATCACCGTCGTCCAGATGCGAGTGAGTATTATTATTTACTCATACACGAGTGCCGGAGACGTCATGGCTAACACCCGTCCGGTAATTTTACAAATGTAACGGAACGTATGTACTTTTGTTACTTAATACAGTCGCAATACTAATTGTTTCATTGTATTTTAACTTATAATTTGTGAAAAAAATATTAAATGAGTAAAAAATACTCAAAAACTAAATGATTATTATGTCAGTTAAATTTTGTTTGATTTAACATGAAATGCTATGTTTCTTTACATACATTTTTTCTGTAAAACGGCGACAAGCAAAGCGTGCTCATCCTGATGTTATATGAAACGTTAGCCTATAACAAAATGATGTTGGCCACAGCACCACATTGCGCTCATCGCATTGAGACATAAGCTATCAAATCTCGATACCTCAGTAATTTCACTAGCATACGGCATCTTTCAAACTGGAATACAGTAATGTTTACATATTATTATTTAGTTGCAAAAATAAGAGTTGTGGTGGTACTTACCTAGACGGACTAGACCCATAATTTAAATTTTTTTTAAATGATGTGTTCTAACAAAATAGATCTAGTTTATAACATTTTAACAATTTATTCCTAAACTGAAGATTTTGAGTGTTTGATTAAAATTATATTTGGAATAGCGATGTTAAGCCATAACGTTCGCGGATTTTTCCTTTTTCTGGGTGATTTTATTGAACAAGTCTATAAAGTCATGGGAATTTGATTATCATCAAACATTGAAAGAAGTCATTTGCTTGTAATGATTACCGAAACGATTATTCCGGCCATCCTGGCGCGTGTTGACGTATTACGGCTAAACGCGTGACACCCACCTAGAAAGAGGGAGAAAAAAATATTGGAAATAAAATAAAATAATAAGTTAGGAAACGGCGAAGCTTTGTCATGCGAAATGGGCATTAGGCCCGGATTCTAATTTCCCCCTTTTGATTTTAAGTAATTTATACGAAATTATGAGTAGGAAAGCTCGTTCCGATCTATACCGGAGGGTGCTTTTTGTGATAAATGTTAGTTTTCTATTCGATTAGTCAGATAAATGCGACCGATATGTCTTGAGGATTCAATGATTGATACATCGACTTCCGTTTCACTTAACCATCAGTTTAAGTTTTGAACTTGATGTTTATGCTATTGATTTCTATAAAAATATTATAATAAATGAATTTAAAAATACTTCAGTATTGAGATTTGTTTCAGTACAATACTATATTATTATCGAATAAAGTCTTTGATAAACACATAACAATGATTATATTTTGTTTTAATTTACTATTATACTTGAAGATGTGTCTTATTTTATTTGATTTCTTTAATACTAATTAATAAATCTTTATTTGCAAGAATATAGTTTATAATAAGATGTTCATATAGTTATATTTTCACATGTTCTGCTTAAAAACGTACAAATCTTATAACTAGTACCTAATGTAATAATTAACTATAACAATTATATAGACATAAGCTCGTTTTCGAAATACTACTACAAAACCAAAATTTTATATTTATAAAACATTATTTGTATTTTTCATTTATGTAATTATTTACATTATTATACATTTTTGAAATAAGCCAGGTATATAATTCGTTTTTGAAATTCTTTCCCGTTAGATCTGTACTGTGCTTAGGAAGTCTAATAAATATTGACACTGGCATACAATATGCATTACTACTACAAAGCTATATCCGCTGTTTTGGTATGCAGTTTTAAAGTTAAAGGCAAAATTGAATAAGTTCTCTTCTAATTTAGACTTCGTATTAAAGTTATGTTTTCATTCAGTAAGCGGATTATTAAAATTTATTTGTTTTACGGGTACAAAATCATACGTCCCAAAATAAGGACAGTGCTTAGAATTGTGAATATATAACTACCTTCTTGACGCAGCGCTTAAGCGCTTGCTTTGTAATATTATGGTAGAGCTCCTTGTTTGGTTCCAGGGCCATATGGGCGGAGCTTGGATGGTAGACTCGCTGTCATCATCATATTGTAAACTATTTATCCACTGCGCAAGCTAGTGAGGGTTGACGGATATCTACAAATCTGTTCCTGTCTAAACATGCCGGTTTACTTACTTATCCGTCGTCGAGAACATCAGTCTAGAATGAAACGCGCATAGGTAATTTTTTTTGAACCTCGGTTAGGTACTATTATCATTATTTTTTTGGTATATTACACGATTTCATTCATGGTTTAAAGCACGTGATATTAGTCGGTGTTATACTAACTGCACATAAATTCATTGGCGCAGGCCGGATTTGAACCAGGTACGAATGGAAGGCTGGCGTTCAAACCACTAGGCTATCACGACTAATATTATCATATTATAAATGGCGCAATTGCCGTCTTCAAGCTGTTCACAACTGGAAGACAGCAATGGAGGATGGAATGATATGAGGAATAGACATATGTGGGCTATATTATTCTGACCGAGCTCGCTTCTTGTTGGGGCTCATTATAATTTAACACATATGTATAATTGAAATCAAGTGATAGACCAATCAAATAAAGATTTGTAAGTAATAGCTTAAGGATTAAGATGTACATTATTAAGCAACTGCAGGATCTCTAAATAAATATAACTTATAATTTTATCTCATTTTAATTGTTGACTGTTGCGTGAGAAACGCGAGCTGGTAGTAGCGAGTTTTAAGTCGTAGTGATATTCATGTGTGCAAACATACTTCTTCTGTGACTAATATCAATTGATCACTTATTTCAATGTGTTACGATATAAAATGCAACGGATTTAAAAAAATCTCGTAACTTTAAGTTTGCGCGGATGTGCTAGAACGGTGGAAATGTCCAGGGAGCATTAATCACAACAGAATTAGCTTTGGCGATCCGCTCTCGACTGTCCGCTCACAATTTATATCCTCTGACCACGCCGGGGAGAGGTAAGATTGGTTTTATAATGTTCTCGATTTATTTTTAAAAAGTAAAATAATACAGGATAAGCAGATCTGTGATTTATTTCAGTGCGGAACTTATAATAACTAAGATACTAAACTATGTATGTGGATTATTGAATAGACTTTCGCTATGGATGGTTGATTTAGTTCGCAGTTTCATTATAAATTAAAGGGTTGATATGCAGATCGCATAAATACTACTTAGCGCACGACACATGATATTGAAAAATAAGTAAAAAAAGAGAAGGTGAAGATGGACCACCACAATCACGATACAACTTTTTATTAATTATTTTGAGAAGCGGCGAGTAGCGTTACTAATGTGTGAATGGGATACCTTTTTAAATAATTTCGTTTCGGAATGAGCTATATAGATCCCGACGTAATTTATTCGTTACCAACCCTCTTTAGTCGATGTCATCGGGTTAAAAATAAATATTTGGTTCTGACCACAGCCACGCTCATTATTTAAATGTTAAACGAGGGCTTTTTAATTGAATTTTATAACAAATCAAACTTTTTTTACAAAAACGTTGTATCGTTTAATAGTGCGAATGATTACATTTTTTTGTTGTAATTGACTTAACTTATCATTAAATACAATTATGTTAAGTGACAATAAGAACTAGAATGACGGCAGATTTACAACATAAGGATGATGAATATATGATACATTTGAATATACCCTAAGACCAAGCCCTTCCAATAAGGTCTAAAGTAAAAATAAATAGTAAATAAGTAGAATAGTTATATTCTATATAAAGTATAGAGTCTCATCATAAACATAAGTAGGAAAAGTAAAAGATCAATAGCTATTGTTATAGAAATACGATTCAAAAATCTTGAGTAGTTAGAAATTAAGGCAAACATGGACCTTGATTTACAGTGTCGGGAGAAGTCAGTGATGGTAGGTCTCTGTTCCCGGAAACTGTCTAGGTAGGTACCACCGCAGATTCTATTGCAGTCGGTAACCCGTACTGTGCAAACATTACTGTGTTCCGGTTTGAAGGGTGCTGTGTGCTAGTGAAATTACTGGGGTAAGAGATTTCACAACTTACGTCTCAAAGCGACGAGCGCAATGTGGTGCTGTGTATACCATCTTAACCTGCGCCATGTTGTTATAGGCAAGTGTATGATTTATCATCAGGATCAAGTATAAAATTTTTCTACAAATAAAATTAATATTCTTTTCTGTGTAGTCTGAACTGTAATCACAAATGACTAATAATACAATATAACAGACATTATATCATTTTGATCTCCACTAACTTTAAGTTACGATCTAATCACAAACTCGTAAACTTATGTTTACAAATAACGTAATCGTAAAATTAACCGTGTCATTCGCTTACGTTAGTCGATACGTTTGTTAGTTCGATAGACGTTTCGGTGTTGCAATGGTTTGTAAAATTTACATGGGCTACTAACTGCCATCGTCAGTTTAAGTAGCGTGTACGGTCCCGGCACGGAGCGAGGAATGCGGCACCAAAACGTCACGGCAATTAAGGAATCGGCAAGCTCTAACCCCGCTGTCAGACCTGCATTGGGCACGCGGCTGATTGGCACAGCATCGATCTACCGACACTGGATTAGGCAACCGAACATATAGAATAAACACTGGTAACACATTCATACTTATTCAATATCTTCTTATGACTGAATTCATTAATATATTTTTTAAATAACTTACCTTGTTCTTACAACTTTAAAAAAAATTACAGAGTTTATCGGATTTAATTCTTATTATTTTGTTTTAATGCTTCGAGGTGAGTAGAACAAGACGTTTACCTGATGGTAAGTGACACGCCCATAACTTTACAGCGCTTGTTAAGATAGTTTACTAAACCACATTGTACTCGTCGCTTTGAAACATATGTTAAGTCCTGTTTCCCCAGTAATTTCACTAGCATTCAGCACCTTCAAACCGAACTATAGTAATATTTGCACAGTATTATTTAGCGGCAGTAATTGGGTCTGCGGTGGTACCTAGACGAGGAGATAGTTAAGATGGTATACTCAGCACCACATTGCGCTCGACGCCCTGAGATATAGTGTTAAGTCTCGTTATCGTAGTAATTTCAGTAGCTTAAAGCATCCTTCAAACCGGAGTACAGTAATTTTTGCATATTACTATTTGGCTATAACCCCCAATGTTTGGAGTAGTTAAGGTCATACATGTCTTTACTTCACTTATCACATATATGGTAAATATACAGTTTTTTTTTACTGTTTATAGTCTACAGCTTCAGGAGCCTAGAGGACAGTTGTCTAGTGTTATAGTTAGTAATTAATTTAATTTTATTTATACTAGGATCTAAAGCGGAAGCATCCAACAAATCTCTTCTATTGGTGTTAAATTGTTTTTAATAGCATCATAATAATTTCAATCCTGCTACGTTCGTTTTGCGGATTTTTTAAATTTACTTTTAATATTAAGTAAAGTTATAAGTATTTTATTAAAAGAAGCTAATCCGTTTAAGTTATATTCTATGATCATTGGCACACGCTTGACGCTTTAAGTAACATTTATCATATTTCATGCGCGTTCGACGTCTCCCACTGACGTTTTTTCTTCCGCGGGTGACAGCCCATGTTATCTTCACAAGGACTTTATTGTGGTGTTCCATCTACCGTGCTGGTGCATAATCAAAAATATTATACTTAATTCTTATTCGAAATTAATTTAACTACGGTTTCAGTAGACTATGAGGCTGTGGATGGATAGATTTATCCGCCTAAAAAAACAAATATCAAAATTTAACAGTAGGAATACAACAATGATTTTACGGGGATTATGAGGGAATTTATAACATGAGAGTGATAGCTAGTAAGGTAGATTTGAGAAATTTTTAATACTAACCAAACTCATCACTACATAGCACAAGAATGCAACTACAGTGCCAGGTTATTTTGAAAAATACATTAGTCTCAATTATAACATATATTATTTCATACATTTTTCTGTGTCTTATTACTCATTATTATGCAATATCCATTTATTTAAAATACAATAATAAAAAATATTAAAAATAGCGGTAACATACTGAGTTTACGATCCCGTATTCAATTAAATAGCCGTAAGTACTAACAGATGATATTATTAACACTTTTTAACTGTTCAGTTATAACGTAAAGCAATTGAATACAGACAACATAATAAAACATTATGTAGGGTATAGTTAAATAATTAAATTAATATTTATATTAAGTTTTGTGTACGACTATAAAAAAATATTAAAATACCCTCGGCAACGGTAAGAAACAAGACAATCTTTTCTCTGAGCTAAGAACATTTACGACCGAGTCAACATTTAATCAGCGTTTCAGGAGCTACGAATTCACTTATGTTTCTCTTATGTTACATATCATATGTATATCTAATTATATATCTTGTTATAAACGTTTTCGTATTCTATTTTATATTACATCTTATATTTATTAACATTTTTGTTTCGGACTTTTGCTCAAATATTTCTTCAGCAATAAACTCGATTATGTATCGTAATAAAACAGCGACTGAGTGAATAAAAAAGAGGCGAAGTCTTTCCGTCGCCGGTTAGCGAAATTGATTCGGACTTTTCAATTTTAAATTGCATAGGGTAAAAAAATCTCATTACATCTCATAAACAGTTTCAAAGTGAGATTAAAAGATACAAGGTTTAAACTAGTACGGTTTACATAGCTACCCGCGCGATGTCAACGAACGCAGCCCGCTTGTGCTTTCTAAAGAACATAATTTACAAGTCGAACACGACACTGCAGTGATTGGCGGCCGACACACTTGCAATCCGTCCCGTTACCAGCTTCTATGACTCCCAACGGACCCTACCATTAGTTACCAGTCACCAATTGTCCAAACTAAGAACATCTACCTTTTCTTTTAACCGACTACGGGAAACGTTCATCCGGGCGTAAGTCCCGTACATAAATATGCTGCTAGTTAGTATGATATACAACAAGATAAAAAAATTCATCAGCTACAACATCCTTTAAGTCGAACACAATAATGTTACCAGAAGCATCCTAACAACAGTGAACTTCTTTTATTCCGCGAACTGACTAATTAACTAACTCTAGTTTGAAATAAAGCACAGCTTTTATTTAGTAATGTTTGTAAATATTGTAATTTTCTTTTTAATACAAAAAAAATATTTTTTTACATTGCAATGAAGTATAATTGAAGGAAACAAATTAAAACATTATTTTTACTTGCCTAGATATTGTTAAATCCTGTTTTCTACATAATTTTTACATTGTATAAGAGTTTCACTTCAGTTCTGCAACGGCTCTTAAAGTCTATAAACTCTTATTAATATTTTCTAAAACGTTCAGTCACCCAACTTACGAAATTAGGTATGCGAACAGTGTCAAGGATATTTGCGGTTAAACAAACAGACAGTAGAGCGTACTTATAAATATTATCATAAGAATATATTATATTTCGATACAGAAATTTTTTATAACAAGTTTCATGTTTACCAAACAATTTCGTGCTTCAGAAAGGTTAATTGAGTAAAGTATAAAAAAATCGCTAAAGCTAACTTAATTGTCATGAAACAAACGATATAAATAGCCCACTCAATGTTCCCAATCATGGGACTCTTATAATCATGTATTAAATAGCGGCAGCAAAAATTAATTTCACGCTAGTGATAAAGCTTCTGATGACAGTGGTAGTGGAAACGCGCCGGCTGGACCACTCGATGTCGTCGATGCATTGTCACCAGAGTGACACTCACAAATGTTTGCCACTTAACAAAAAAAAAGTGTTTGTTTCGTCTATTTCACATATAGTTTCACTAAAGTGTATTATAAGTATGTTTTAAAGAATTAGAAGCGAATCGTTAAGAACGCTGAACTTGTTTGAACACTAAATGTAAAGTTAAAACTTTAGTTCAATGAGCCTTGTAGATGTTTATAGAAAAACTAAATTGATTGGCGGAAGCTATATTATTGTTGGTTATTTTGATGATTCGGCACTGGTCAGTAGAGTGGAAAGATTAGTTGTTTTTCGAGAATGTCTTCGTCATACTTAACGTCTGTAAAATTAAATTCGGCCCAAACATAATTTAAAACAATGATCTAGTATATCTAAATATAAATTAAGACTAATACACTGATACATAATAGAATATAAGTATATTTTATCTTTTTTATTTATTTTTTTGTTCTTTTATATTATATCATCGTCACTATTTATAGATCAGACCTTATCATGAGCGAAACTCTAATTAGTGCCACTCTAAGAATAGTCTGTCAACTCTTAATATTTATATTAAAAATATTATTCTTGAATAGAAACAATACCATTTTAGAAGTCAATGTAACATGCATCAGTTTTCTATTCTCTGTATGTAGGAACTAAGTCTAACCTTTTATTATACGCGTCGAGTGGTGGTGCGAGTAGTCTTGTGAAGATAGTTGTTCCATCATCATTACCTTAGTCTCGATTTCCTAAGTACAGCTACCTCCAGAATAAGACAGTTTACTTCTGCATATATAAGTTTCTGCGGCAAACTACAGACACTAAAGTCTATATTCGAAAGGGTTTGCCAGTCTTCTGATGATTACTTCTTAACAATCTGAACCATCATAAAAACACTGGTCGTGTGATACTTTTTAATTGAAAAGTACACTGTAAAATGATGTCTTTATATTTCAGTGTAATGACCAGACTGACGTAGAGTAGCAGCCGTGTTAATAGTGGACATGATGCTGGAAAGTCCTCTTCGAAGTGGAGAGGTGTGAGTGAATGTCGAGGACGCTGTAGGATGTGAGCAGCGCAGAACCGATCGATGTCTTTCGGTGTGGCTTATATTCAGCCGTGGATTTTGATCGCCTGGTTATGATGATGATATATATGGTGAAGGAAAGACTTGAAGTGGAAGCTACGGCTAGAAATGGGTGGATGTGAAAAGGAAAACTGAGGACCGCGTTTCGTGGAGGACAAGTTTTGTATCCGGCTGTAGATGAATGTATAATAAATATAGCTAACGTTATACAATTGTCCGGTACGAAGGCGGAGCGGGGATGTCCTTGGCGGCGTCTCCGAACTTTCTTACCGCTGGTCACAGTCACGAGCGCGTGCGCAGAGCACTTTTTGCCGGGCGCTGGGTGCCGGCGCGGGCCAGATATTGAAATAATTGCTTTTTCAACGGCACGCCGTGCAAATGACATTCGAGATGGAGGTCGTTTTTTTACAGTGTCGTACTTACGAGCGTACGAGCGGCGGAATCGACGCTTACGAAATGTTTAGATTAACAACGACATAGCTAAATATATTTTTATTTATTAATGTACCCACCAATTTGCACTTGGCCGGAGGTGGATAATCCCAGTTGTAGGATCATTTAATGTGATGTTTATTTGTATATGTTCAAGGATAATTATGATCAAGTTTTATGATATTAACTTGCGGCTATACAAGTCGACCGTTGATTATATCTTTAACTCTCCGTCAAAAAAAGGTTTTATAATGTCAATGGTTGTGTATGTCTTTTGTACAAAAGATTGGAAAAGGTTCACGGCGTTATTAGTTTATTTTTGATTATTTGACTTTAAGATATTTTTTGTATAATTTATAATTATTTTCATCTATATTAATATTGTAAACCGTCTTCTTATTTCTGTTGTTTAAATTATGAGCCATAATTAAGTAGTTACAGTTACCCATCTATAAGTGTACAAGTGATTTCTGTTTGAGGCATGTTTTATAACATTTTTTTGTTGAAATTTCTCCAAATTTTTTCTTATTTAAAGAAGACAATTAAGTTATAACTTTTTAGGAATTGCTACATTAAATTTCTCATGTGTTTAGAATACAGTATAAATGATTAGCGATACGTTTTGCGTCACTGTGCCCCCAGCCTAATGAGCGGTATACGGTGACGGTGGCAGTGTGGTGTTAAAATCTTAAATTGTTGTGTGAACTTTCACAGTCATCGGCCATCGCCGCTCCACCGCCGGATTTATAACTAGTGATGCGAAGTAAATCGACGACTTGTTGATGATGTATTTCTTTTGCCCGGCTCCGAACGCCCACGGCCCGATATGCGATAGCTCCGGGAGTGTCGTAAACGTTTCCTCAGCACGTGCCACAGTTGCCTTTCACTCCGACGTTTTATACTGTACGATATTAATCGTGACACGTCAGATCAGTTATATACAGAAACTATTGTGGATGTTATATTTCCAATTGTTCGAGTACACTTACGCTCCAGTAATATATGATCTTCTTCGTACTTACTTCATTAATCCACTGCTGGACCTCTACTGTTGCAGAAGACCGCCTAGGTAGATATCACCGTAGATTTTGTTTTTGTCCTCAAATGTTAGTAAGTAAATATTGCTGTTTTCCAATTTCAATAGAGTCGTATGCAAATTAATAGAGTAACGAGACATAAAATCCCTTGTCACAAGGCGACGAGTGCAATGTGGTGCTATGTATATCAGCGCCACGTTGTTATGGGCAAGAGTCACTTACCGTCTGGTATGTCGCCTTGTCGCCTAGTT
>DWLS01002073.1:0-19172 GCA_018246255.1 Pachliopta kotzebuea
TTTGGACGGTATTGAGCTGTTTTTGGATCGATAGTTTTGCGGCAGCTGGTGCCCAAGCACTTGCGGCGTATAGTATAATTGGTTCGATGATAAATGATGATAAACTTATGACGACGATGATAAACTTATGCTGGTCTTGTTTAAAAAAATTTCCTTTCATTATCTTTAACATGAAAGTAAACTATACTTTTTATTATATATTTAACTGTGGTCTATACCAGGGGTCAGCAAGTTTTGAGCAGGAATAGCCAAAAATTACAATTTACAAAATTTCATAGTTTTTAAAGAGCCGCAAATTTTTTTCCTGCCTACCAAATTTTTTTTTATTGTTTTCATTTGTTTATTAAAGAGGTATATATACATAAGAAGTGTTTTTTCATACAAAAAAGGGACAAATCCGCGTTAATCGATTCAGAATGAATCGAAGCAAGCCAAGTAAAATTTCACACTTTACTTCCACGACTGTAGACCGAAAAAAACCCATTAAATAGAAACTTTTTATTGGGAAAGTAGTAATGGTATAAACCAGACGTTTGTAGGGTCTACACCCATTGTCGCCGAAAATGTGTGAGAAGGGTATACTAAACCAATATAACAAACCCTTTCTAATGGACTGTAAAGCAGATTAGTAAATATTATTTGAAATTAGACTTCATCGAGAAATTAAGCGACTAGTTTTTTACAGTCCCTAAACACTAAGTCATACTAATCATCTAGATGAGGGGTTAGCAACCAGCGACTCTTTAGATTCATTAATCAAATCATCAACCGATAGACGTCCACTGCTTTACATAAGCCTCCCCCAATAATGCGTGAATTTGGGCCATCTTTCACCACATTGACCCAATGGGAATTGGTGGGACGGGTTTAGTTCCATACGCAAACATTATTCATTAAAAAAAAATTGGAATCGTTCTGAATCAATGAACTTAGATTAGGCCGCATTTAGTTTTTCTGAGAAAAACACTACTTATGTATGAATAAAAAGATTTTTTTATCAAAAATCTCATTTATGACAAGTACTATTTATTGTTGGCAACAAAAAAAATTCTGTGGCTCATTAAGTACTGAAATTTTGTAAATTTTAACTTTTTACTCCTCCGACTTAAAAGGTTAGACCCTGGTCTACTATAAGAAAAGCGTTTATTGTGTGATTTTCTTTATAACTAAGAGGTCGCAAGGTAACTTACTATCCTGCGGGTTTGTTGTTTGTACAACCAAAAAGGTCAGGCCGTTTACTGTGTACCATAAAATATTACAGTTAATGAGGCATTAGCATCAGAGAGGTGGGGGCTGACGGTGAAGCTTCATCCTGGCAGAAATTTCGCATTAAAGTAAATGTCACCTTTACGTTTAATTCTCGAAGTAAGCACTAGGAAAATGAGTTACAAACTAAATGTTGGATACTTGGCATTACTTTCAAGAATTTTTCGTATTGGATTTTGTAGGATATTAAAGGCACATTTATACTAAGAATTTAGTGCCAATTTTTTTTACATATATTGGAAACGTATCAAATTACTTGTAATTTTTTTTATTTGATGAACCGATGAAACGACAAGAGCGTTAATCTGATGGTGATAAATCTGATTATAACAACATTGCTTTTGTTGAGATGGTATACAGAGCACCATATTGCGCTCGTCACATTGATCGATGATGAGTTTCATTACCTCAGTAATGAGATGTTAAGTGTCGTTACCCTAATCATTTCATTAGCTACAGCACCTTTCAAACCGGAACACAACAATGTTTGAACATTGCTATTTGGCGGTTGAAATAGGAGCTGCGGTGATATTCAACTGGACGGTTTACCATTAGTAAATATATAAATTTAGTTCATCTGCTACTTCTTTCTTAGTTTTGCTGGTAGATAATTCTTTTTGGGTTAGGTCGCATTTGTTTCGTTTCAATTTATTTTCAAAAAAATTGTCGCTGTGATTTTGTGTGTGATATTAAGAATAAATAAATTATTTTCTGTTTGAAGTTTCTTATTTATTTAATACTGTCTCTAGTCACAAAATTGTAACCTCTACACCCGCCGTGCATTAAAATTTAAATTAATGAGCTATTTAAAATTCAGACCCATAACGCAGATTAGTGTTTGACGCAAAAATGTTAGCGTGTTATAAAGCAATTTGACAGTTTATAAAGATTGTAAATTTGCTTAACTAAAGTAAAACTAAACAACATTTTTTGCTGAAATAATAAATTTAAGTTTATGTTCAAAACAAGGGTTAAAAAGTTATTGTGCGGATAAGTAGTGAAGTACCACAAACTTTTGATATATGATCAACATTTAGAATTATGGAAAATATTTTTTTATACATTTTGTAAGACCTTATAATGAAGTACACAAAAGGCGGGCTTAATGCCTATGAGCATTCTCTTCCAGCCAACCTTTGGTGAGGTGAAATGTTGTAGTAGGTTGCAGTTTAACGTAAGGAAATAATTAATATTATCAATAATGCTACACATATATACACAAACAAATACATACATGAAAACTTTTTGAAATACAAAAAAAAATTGTTTAAAGTGGGATATTATGTTCAAACATTAGCTTTGCTATTAAGTAAGCTTTTTCAGAGGGCGTGGTATACATTCGCAGAACGGTCGTAATGTTAGATTTCTCAATTAGCTAAACAAGATCAACCAATTGGCTACATACTTACAAAGCAGTCGCCAGACCATGTCTGTCTGCGAATAGACAAAAAATAAAGACTTGCGAAGGCTGCCCACTTACCTATCCAAAACTGTCTTTAACTGCGCAGCGACAAACCGCTGGCCCGTAACACGGGACGAAACGGTCCCTGGCTCGATTCCAGGACCCAATGTGGTGGAGTTTGGTAGGCAATAGACATTTACGAAGAGATTGGATAGCTACTTCCATTTTTTGATTGGAAATTTGCTGTCATAACGTTAAGCTATATTCTGCTTGTCAAATTATACCAGAAATTCTGGGCCTTCGCTCTTCACAACTTTTCATTGTCACTTACTTAGACACGCCATATGAAACTTAATGCAAGTGTTAACTCAATAAACATGAAAAAAACGAGAAACGAACATTCAAACTTCTTACACCATTTATTCGGGACAGGGTCAATGATTAAAATGATGGTAATGACTTTTTGTTTCATGACCGTCATCAGTAAATTATTATTACAAAAAATGTATTCATGTGACCTATCCAATCTAATTTCCGATCACTCTTTACATAAGTGATGATTTCAAATGTTTAGGCCAATTTCGAATATCCGTCAATAAAGAAGCATATTACAAATCAGGGTATATGGCATCATAGCTTCCAAACAACCGTATGTCTGGACCTAGTTTACACGGTCTGTAAAATGACTCCACGATATTTTCTCAAACAACTTATAGCAAGTTTAACATCTCATTAATTTATGGGTTTATTTATTCTGACATTATGGTCTATGGTCTTATTAAAAATGCTACCGTCTGCTACTGTTAAGCGTTGAAAGATGTAAGGATTGCGACACAACAAAGTACGGGACCCAAGCCAACCTCACCTGCTCGTGGTGCACACTTTTAATCAATAAACGAGGCTCTGGCTCTTCAATAACCAGCATTGGGTCAGCGTGGTGGAAGATTGCCCAAATCCTTCCACTGTTGGAGGAGGCTTATGTTTAGCAGTCGACGTCTATCGGCTGATGAAGAAGAACTATTGAGCGTTATGGTAAATGAGCGGCGTGGACAAAGTACCAATACCGTATAAGCAGGCATATTTCGTTTCACGAAATACTAAAGTTAAAATTGTAAATAAGCGCAGTTATTTACCAAGTGGTTTACTACTATGTAGTAACCTATTTGAATTAATTATTTAGCGAAATGAATGAACCGAAAGGGGCCGCTTACTAAAATAGGTACACGAGTTTATCTTTTAAAGGTGAAGTAACCATTACACGCACATACATTTGCCACATAATATGTAAGTACTGTTTATGGAATTTACTTAATATTATTAAGTAAATAGTATTAACTGTACTTACATACAAAATATACGTATCGCATATGTAAAGACAAGAAAACAGAAAGAATTTGATTCATCAAATCTAAGCAAAACCTGTTGTCAAGTTATATTACTGTTCAAACTAACGAAGCAACATTATGACTTCCAAGTTAAAAAGTTTGTCTCTATAGTTTATTAAGATCAGTTCTCAATTTTGTGGGATGTTAACTGTCAATAAGGTCATTCATATATTAAGTATCGGAATATAGAGACGATGATAAGCCAGCTGGTTTACAATGACAAGGAAGTAACCATTACATATAGTGGGCTATAAAACTGCTATTAATCAAATACCACTGTTCGTGGTCTTTACTAGAGATGCGTCAATAAGATAACTATAGTAGAATCGTTCATTATTTAAAATATTTCCTATAAATTGAAAATATTTTAGAATAACTACACTTTTTATTATAACAAAACAGAAATATTCATTGCCAATTATATGTACCAAAAAAAGCCTAGCTATTTAGCTGTATGATAAGGAATTTGGCACAATGGTATGAGTTTTTGTTGGCCAAGTGAAAGATTTACATTCAACGGGTTCAAATGTTAGCAATATAACTTACATATATTCAACATGAATTAGGTTTTATATAATTATTAAATCGCAGTACGTGTTAGGTAACACCATTTTTGTCGATAGGCAGGGTTAAGCTGTATTTGTACCCACTAAATCGCCCTCGGTCGTTTCCTACAATGTGTTAAGAGGATCTCTTATGGAACGCACCGGTGCGCCTCTGTTCTTTGTCTTAGTATATTCCAAGGAAGGGCAATGTCTTTTTAACACTCTCACTATGTCATGGAAATATGAAACCACTTCGCAATTTTTGTATCTCTCCAGGTTGGCGTATTGAGCGATTACGATCCCTTCTCCAAGGTCCATGAACCCACATACTCTGTTAGTATTCTTAGGTGGGCAAGGCTTACTTTAATTATATATATTGCTAACCCATGACTATAGGGGTTAGTTAACAACACTCAAGCCTTGTAAAAAGATATTTTGTAGAAAAGGTGAGTGAAAATTGTTCCATTTCAGAGCGGCCTCATAACATAAAATTGTATTCGTGCGGATGTTGTAATGAAATGAAATAACATTCTCGCAATTGTGCAAAACAATAAGCTGCAGACGGTATGAATGCATGGTTTTCATCAAAGCGGGCTTCAAACCGCGGCCTAAGCGCGGGCGTTAATCAGGCAACACTGAGGAGCGCATACAGCGGTACACATCGGAACTAACAACCGCCCCACAAAAGAGCTCTCTTACTGTATTGTCTACGCTCATCGCAGTTCCGTTTTTAGACCCCCCCATCCCATACCTAACAAAATACTACGCTATCAACATTTACAAAAGAATCAAAGAGTTTTCATTTAGAAAAAGGGAAAACTGTTTTAATTAAAAATATTCCTGGTATTTGTTTATATGCGTCCGTTTGGGAAGTTACGTGCAAACGTTTCCGTTTGTAAGTGGTTATATTTAGTAAAATAACTAGCGGATATAAAAATTATAACTGGGGCTCTCAGTGCTAGATGTAGCTTAGTAAATTTACTAACATATCCATTCTATTGTTGATATGTTTGTTAAAAATATGTCTAAAATGGGGGGTGTGATGGGCCCCATATAAAAACTCACGAGACTCAAACCAATTTCGCTCGCTCATGGTTCGCCTGCAAATCAACACTTTGACTAGGCTTTGGCTCCCCACCAACTCGCATTGGGCCAGCGTAGAAAACGGCCCAAAACACTCCATTATTGGGAGACACTTATGTCCCGCAGTTGATGTCTACCGGCTGATCATGGCAATATGTAAAATACTCGAAGACCTCTTTATATAAATTCTGATAATACAACACATACAGATATAAGAACGATGATGGGATTCACTATATTCAAATAATACGTGTAAAAACTACTCAGTCGACTTTATAAGGAGTAAATTAACATCACTTTAAAGGAAAAAATTAACATCACTTTTTTAACGAGATCAAGTCCAAGATTAGAAACAAACATTAATTTACAAATTTATTGTAATACATACTACACTGACTGGCTTATTACTGACACATCAAGGATTTTTTTTAATACATGAAAAGGTAAGGTTAATTAAATTTTAGATAATATGCGCCTTAGAATAAGCAAACGTTTTTAGATAACTTATAAAATGTATATAAAAACCAGTTGTTGTGGTTGCAAGATTTTATTACGACTTTATTACAATGTTTGTGCGAACCACAAAGTAATTTGTTAAAATGATTCTGAATGAGTATCATAAAAAATTTAGCAGAAGATATTAATTGAATATTATAATACTAGATAAGAGAAGAGAGTATTAGAATTGGATCAATTGATTATTTTCATTGTCTCTTAAATAATACTCTATCATTTCTTGAAAACTTCTGCAGAATATCAGCCCTTCACAAAAGTAGTAGGTCTTTGTCGTACTGTAAAAACAAACTCTTCTAAGTTATTTTTAATATAAAATTACAGTCCTAAGATAAGTATGACCTTTGGCATGACAAGTACACTTTTAGAATTATGTAGAGCTTAAAAAGTAAATAGCTGTTCTTCATCTTACTTCAAAACCATTGTATATAATTGTAAAACAATTAGTACCTAGTAATCATTTTAAAATTTTGAAAGAAACACCTCGTGGAAATTCTTTCTAATACTCGTATCTCGAAAAGAATGGTTGAACAGTTGCTGTGATAAAAATTATATATCGATAGATATAACTTTTATCAAACTGGATAAATCACAGGACAGTGCTGGACAGTATCAAAATTTGACAGCAATATCATTGACAAATGTGACACTAATATCTGTTTTCTTGGCAAAAATTCATTTTGTAGCAAACGTTGTCAAAAAAAAAAAGTTAGAGAATAAATGCAAACATTACAAGTCTTGCTTGTAATTATTGATGTTCTGTGATAAAAGCCATAAAAAGGTAATTCCTTTGACATACGTTAATACTATTGTAAAATAATTCCTATCGATCGTGACATGTAATCCGGAAAAGAAAGAGTCCGTACTTATGCATGTGATCAACAATTAATATCTTCATAAATATATATAAAACTTTATGATAGAAAAGATGTAAAGATAGTTTACATAAAGGTCGCAAAGTTCGTGAAATAAAAGAGGGTCTACCTATGTAACATTAAACGTATTTTTAATTCAACATTATCATATTTTCATCATTAAAATGAACGAATAGAAATTTCTCAAAAATTGGGAGTTTTATTAAATTAAATTTTTTCTGGTTATAGGTCTCTGTTGCTGAAGACCGTTTATGTAGGGACCACCGCAGGTCTTATTACAGAAGACATACAGTAATGTGCGAACATTGCTGTAATCTGGTTTGAAGGGTGCTGTATGCTAGTGAAATTACAGGGGTAAAGAGATAACACCTTACGTCTCAACGCGACGAGCGCAATGTGGTGCTGTGCACTATCAGGTTAACGTCTTACTCATCTCTTCGCCTCGTAACAAAAAAGGTTACTTATTAATATCGTCCAACTATTTAACTACTCACAATCTAGCCCACGGATATTGATATATATATATACTAAATTTATAAATATTTAAATCATACATATACAGTAGTTTGGCTGTACAAATATTTAGTTAGATATCACCTCAGTGCCTGTTCATGCCATTAAGTCAAACAAGTGGTTTAAAAACTACTACTGGTCTAAAAACGCATGCGATTATGTTTATAGGTTTATTGGATTTATCAATTGTATTATTACCTTGTTAAAGAATAAAATAACATCACAATATCATCGTCAATAAAAAAGTCTATTAAAGATAAGCGAAAATCGCATAGTTATTAACATAATCTTCAAGGTAATACAACTACACATTGTTGGTAACATAGTATAGGATAGTTAACGTAACCCTTTACCTATCGCGCTAGATCTGGACGTTAAAACCAAGTGGCCGTAATTGCCTCTTGAAGCCGTGCTTTACGTGTATCGGATTTAAGATTGCGTGGGTTAAGTCACAAGAAGTAGGTTGTCTCAACGATGACATCACTAGTTAAAATAAACCAATGCAAGGATTTCTTCAAATTGAACCCGCAAAAGGAAATACAAAAATAAAGCCTGTAAAAATTATTTTATATCTGTCTTAAAACTCAATCAGCTACACTTAAATAAACGCCTTCTTTAGTTTTAAATTCATACGAAACGCCTTTTTATCATAAAATATCATTTACTTATATGAGATAATATAAAAAACTTAAGCTCTCACTTTTACCTAGAGTGCAAACAGCATTTTTTTGTTATGAAGCAGATCTTCTGTAGATACTTTACTTCTGGGGAGAAGTTGGGTTCATGTGGGATTTGTACCCAGTAAACCCCTTCGGTGCGTTAGCAGTCTTTTTCCGTGCATTCGTTGGGGGCTTTGGAATCTACGGAACGCACTGGTACTCCTTTGTGGTTTCTGCTAGACTGTCCCAAATGAAAAGTAAACTCTTCTCAGTACCATCGCTGTACCACAGTAAATACAAGACCACTATGCATTTGCCGTCCTTCTAGGGCTTACTAAAAGAGCTATGCGAGTCCTCACGTGAACCCAATGACAATTTTAGTCGCCTTTTTTAACAGGCAGGACTTACCTTAGTTATATTCTTTTAACCCGAAGTACAAAGCTGAGATTACAAACAGCCTAGAGCATTTTTTTAAAATAATAAACCACGGTGTATATTTCATATTTTCAGTGGAGCAGTAGTGAGCAAACATTACTGTCTTGTGCCTTAAAAGATCAAGAAATTTTTTTCCGTAGCTAAGAAAAACTAACATTAGGATTAGGATTAAAGATGTGATTGATGACAAGAAACCTTGACATCGACCCTCAGAGTTAGCATCTTTGGTGAACTCTATCAGGAGAGCATAATTGAGTCATTGAATTGCATGTCAGTAAATGGAATTAAATATATATGGAAGCTTGTTGTGCTTACGAAATCCAATGAATGAAGGTTTTGTTCAACTTGTACAGATGAGAGAATGAATTAAAACATAAAATTAATTTACATTACGTACAGTCAATAAGTTTAAATTGAAAAATAAAGCCTCTATTTTAAGGAATAATTTTAAACCTGTTGGAAAGTAGACGTTCAAGTTATTAATCATCAGCAAGGTGATTCCGGGTAAACTGTCGGCATTGAATAGAACTGCCCAATTGGTGTATACATATTTTTTGGAGGAATATATCCAGATCCACATCTGACTTGACCGTATATCTGCAGATGAGGACAATTTTCAATTTTTTTCACTATTTAAGCATTTAATTTAGTATTTCACTAGTTTAAAGCTTTTATGGAATAGCGGTGTTATTTGGCATTAACGTGACCCTTACGCCTTAACTTACAAGCATCTCATTACATATTGTCCAAACAGAAATTTAGCTTAAAAATAAACTATTTATATACTTCAGAGAGCGGATAAAACGTGTATTAAAAATAACATAACACCTTACATACTAAATATTGCTCGACAGTTGCATTAACGCTTAGACCACACTCGATTTGCATTCAATTATATAACACCAAGGTCACCCTGACACTTGTTCCGCACCTCCATCGCACGCTTTCAGGTTGAATAGGAAATTAGAGTTATTTCAGTACCAACATTTTTGATTGTTCAATACCTACATTTTCGCTGTGCTTAAATACATGTTAAAACTATGATTGCCTCTTTTGTTTGTAAACGATTGCAACGATGATTGGTTGCACGGGGAGGTATGAGTGAATGTTTTCGCATTCCGAAATTCTGGTAAAACATTTAAGTATGTATTTTAAAAACCCAGGCTATAACAAAAAATGGTACATCATACCGTGTACGGATCTACGGTATCGAAGAAGAAAGTAGCTTTAAGACAATAGGAACTTTAAACAGCAGCTTCCAACTGCTTTTTTTATGTCGTACAAGTGCAGTATATCGAAGACCCACTTTCGCGCTTGCATTTTATTTTATTCATTTGGGATATATAGTATTTTTTAATGTATATGGGCTGATAATATACTGTTTTAGGTAATGATGTAAAGGCAATCCTTTTCTACTGAAAACATTAGACGATAATTACGATTTATCTTCTTTACCCATTTTTGAAGCGAGTTTAAATAGGTCGGGTCGACAGCTTGTAAAATTTAATTAGCGGATAAGTTTTTCGTTGACACTATTTTCTAAAGTATACATGTTACTGCATGTATTTTATAAATATACCAATATTTTACTATAAAACCTTACTGCATTTGGATGTAAGCCAATATAGCTTACCTATTCGATACACAACTCATCAATGACTAGGCTTGAGCTCCTTGGTTGATAAGAATTTACTGTTATCTTGAAATTGGTAAATATCTGGTACCAGTTATTAAGAGTATAGTTGGTGAGAGTTTTAAATAGTAGTTTTAACGATCATGTATAATAGATAGTATTTTCATATACAACAGTTATCAGTTGTGTAGTAATACATCTACTTATTTTTATTGTGTTGTTTTTTAAACAAAAGATAAAGTCACTGTTTTTGAATTAAATTTGGATCGATGATAAATTTAAACTGAACGACTAATCTAAATTCAGACAGAAATTTACAGTATCAAAATCAATAGCACTTAATTTTTATCATATAAAGTGTACTTTAATGTATATTACATAAACGAAAGGTACATTTCTTGTCAAAATTGTAGACTCAGTTTACGTCAAGGTAATTTGCGCTTATGTGATAAATTCATTATGATATACCATTTAAAATAGCAGAGTTCTCCACGTTGGAGTAATAATTTTCAAATTCTGGATTTAATCTACAAATTTTGACGAATAATATATATTAAATAAATTCATAAAGTTCACCAAATTTTGATAAAAATCGAAAACATACAATAATCATAAGGTCAACGAGACCTTGGTTAACAAGCACGGCAACCGTATATAAACCTTGAAGGTACTATTGAATTTTAATTCTTTGGATGATCCCTATATAAAAGTAAAAAAAGTACCCAAATATACTTTTAGATTTTATATAAATTGAGAATGATAAACGAGCACGCAATCCATCTTACTGACCTTTAGTTGGTTTCTTTTCTATTCATGTTGTATTATTTTAGAACAGATTTAAAGTTAAATTTACGAAGAGAAATAAAATGCCGATTTTAATACCATTTACAAATAATGAAGTAGACAAAACTAATCAACATTTAATTTATTGCCGGTAATATAATGTACATTAAAGTCATAGTAAAATGGCGAAATTTATTTCGCGACCACGGCTATGAGTCTCTAGGGAGAGCCTTGCCCTTCTTTACGCTGGGACGTGCTTTGGCATAATAGAGGTGGACCGGTTCGTTCCGTAGATTCCTGAGCCAAGACTATCAACTGACATTCAGTCAACATAAAAGAAGACCACCGAGAGAGTTTTGGTAGGTTGAAATCCCACATCTCTCCTTTTCTTCTGAAACATCTGTTATATACTTTCCCTTAATTTCTAAGATTTACTCGATTCCAATAATTTTAAAGTAAAAATTTTTCACCTTCATATTAGCAAATACGTAGAAATAACTTTTATCTATAATTCACCCTTAAATTTTAGCTGCGACCATTTTATATGAATGCAGTAAAACTGTCATAAATTTTTAAAGAAGTCGCATGAATTCATATAACTTTACCAGATTGCGGTAAATTTTGATTTGTACTTAAAAGTACTATTAAACAGAATAGTCTAATAATTTTTCTACCTAAAGCTGTAAAATAAAGGAAGAAATAAACGTGAGCGACAGGGTTAAGACCGGATGTCATTCTGAAAGGCCAAGTGTTTCAAGTCGGGAAGCCTTGACCCTGCCCAACAAACTTACGAATAATAATACAACATAACAATCCACAAATAAAAAAATAAATAAATACGAAGCATTTTTATTTTATAATAATATTTTTTTATCAGATGACATCATAACAGATGTACCAATTTTAGTCTATATCACCTGATTGCGTCAGCGTAAAAGAGACTGATAAGCTGTCTTAAATACTCCGTAACGCTTGTAACTATTAAACCGCAAGAGCTGAATGTATACTTTTTCAGTAGTTATGGATAAGGAGATGATAAATCCGAAATAAAAAGTCTATAGTTCTTGCGGTTAAGGAGATATGAAAGGTCAAAATTAGCATTGTGGAAGAGGATTAAAAGCAGAAAAGAAAAATTTCACCCAGAATCGACCTCTCGACCTTTGTGTTTAAAGCATGAAAATTAGCCCCTGAGCCATTCCGGTATATTATAATTTTATAAGGTAATAGAGACCCGGATAATAAGACGACGAATCTTGGGTTCTGGAGCGCGTTAACTAGTAGAATTACTAGGGTAAGGAGCCTAAGACGATCAGCGTAATATCATGCTGTGTAAACAACCTCAGGGTATGAAAATGTAACTGTTATGAATAGTGGTAACATAAATAAAAAAAAATTTACTAGTCTTCCGTGATCTTTAAGAGATAGCTTAATAACATCAAAGTATATACTTTGAAAAGTGTGGCAGTTTATATATTTTTATTCAACTAAACACATAAATCACTTGATAGTTCGTGAACCCCGTTACACTCACACCATATAAATAATGCGCTAACATGAATATTAAATAAGGAATGGCGAAACTATAATAGCAATTGCTATAGCTTGGCTTTATTTTTTTAGATTAATCTAGTTTAATTGGTGGTAGGTCTCTGTTGCGGACCATCTGGGTATGTACCACCGCAGCTCTTTTTTTTAACACAAAAAAGTACTGTGTTTAACATCACTGTGTTCTGGTTTGAAAGACGCTGTTTGCTACTGAAATTATTGGGGTAACGAGACTTGTATACTATTTAATCTACGCCAAGTTGTTAAGGGTGGGCGTGTCACTTACTATTAGGTGAATGCCTACCTCGTCTTGACGCCTCAATCTAATAAGAAAAGTTTCAAATTGTTTCTATTTTTAAGTTCTTACTTTAACTAGTTCGATATGCTTCACCTTACTAAGGATTATAATCAAAGTATTACTATGGTATCTGGACAGAAGAGTATTCACTACAATTTTTATTCGTCAAGCAAGGCGTTCACTCGATGGTAAGTGGTATGTTCGCTCTCAACAACGTGGCGCTGGTTAGGATGGTATACACTGCACCACATTGCGCTCGCCGCTTTGAGACATTACGCAAGGTCTGTTACCCCGTAATTTCACAAGCTCCTTTGAAATCGGAACACAGTAATGTTTGCACAGTACTGTTTGTCGGCTGCAGTAGGAGCTGTGGTGGTAACTTACCACTAGTAAAGAGACTGAACAGTAACAATAGGCTGAACTTAGAATATTGCTTTACATTTGATTTTGTTACAGTTCTTCATCAGCCGATAGACGTCGACAGCTGGAAATAGGTCTTCCTTGGTAGATGAGGGATTTAGGCCCTCTCTTACCACGCTAGTCTTAGGTTTATGGAGAGCCAGAGCCAGTTTGTTGATTAGCACCACGAACAGTTGTGGTTGGCTTGGATCCAAGGTGGTATGGAAGCCCTTACACCCCTTTACAGTTATCAAGATCAATAATGACTGACTTTAGATTCTATGTTATTATGTTATACAGAAAAATAAATCATTGTTAGAGATATTTTTGATTCTACTGATAATAAATTTTATTATTACATAAATAAGTGTTGATGCTTTA
This sequence comes from Pachliopta kotzebuea, assembly GCA_018246255.1. NCBI lineage: Eukaryota > Metazoa > Arthropoda > Insecta > Lepidoptera > Papilionidae > Pachliopta > Pachliopta kotzebuea. The sequence goes on from DWLS01002073.1 coordinate 13,716, forward strand.
TTTAAAACCTATACAAATGACATGAAAGCGCATATCAAGTTAATTAATTCTCCAACCGCTAAGACGGTCGCAATTACATCTTTGAACAGTAAAACCGCAGGGATGAGACGTAAAACAAACGCTAAGAAGCAAAAGTAAAAAAAATTAAGACCTATCAAAAAGTGCTTAAATTTAAAAATGACGTTTTTAGCACTAACTTCACTTTGGCGTTATAAAGTTAACGAGTATCAAGACGGAAAATGATTTAATTCTGGATAAGGTTTTGTTAAATGGCCCTCTCAATATTCCCATTGCTGGTTCTCGTCTTCTTTCAAAAGAGAGTAAAGGTCAAATTTTCAGCACGCTGGTCTATTTGATTATAACCCATATGTAACTACTTGAAGACGACATATTCATAAGGCTTAACCCCCTCTTCGCCCCTGCTTAGCACTGGACTTCCTTCACCATGCTGTCTAAGTGCTAGATATCTGTTGCCGGAGACCGTTTAGGAAACAGTAGTGCGCAAACATTACTGTGTTCCAGTTTTATAGGCGTTGTACACTAGTGAAGTTACTGGGGTAACGGGACTTGACTCCTTATGTCTCAAGGCGACGAGCGCAATGTGGTGCTGTGTGCTCACCTTAACTAACGTCATGTTGTAATGGGCAAGTGAACACTTAGCATCAGGTGAATGGCTTCTTCGTTTTGTCTACTCGTCGTTAAAAAAACTCTGTAATGCTTATTTTCCCTACATATAGTACCTTTAATTAAATCTCCTACAAGCTTGTACCTAAAATTTAGATCACGCCGCGATGTTAAAAATATTTTATGGAACGAAATCAAGTAATTTTATTTTCTTAAATTTTCGGTAATTTGAAGTTAGATTAAAAATGTTATGGAGACGCTGGGGTAAATATGAGATGAAATTTAAATGGGATAAGTTATGAATCTGGTTATCCTTGTGGCTTTTTCACATCTTCCAAAATTTCTCTAGGCTTCAATACATCCCGGAGTTCCGATTACAAGTTTTCTAAACATTTATAAATTTGTTCGAATAATTTTATTTGTCTGGCCGAAAAATATATTTCATATTAGTTTATCTACTTCAACATCTTTTAAGTTTATGAAAAAGGAGATTTATCTGCTTTTGTTGAGCTGCCATGTTTCGTTTGTCTTGTTGTTTAGGTAATATTTTTTATTTTGGTTTATTGTTAGCTATTGTCGTAACTTATTATATTTACATTCATGTCTTAGCGTTAATATTAGAATATTGATAACTGTGTGTGCTAGTAATTGATAAATATGTGTTTGAGAATATCTAATATATTCTCAAACACATATTAGAGTCTTAATGTATGTTACATCAGAAGTAGACAGTTATACCTAAAAAGGAAGAGAAGAAAAAGAGGTATTGAAAACTGCCTTGATGTTGTAAAATAAAGAACAATTCCATGTGTGAAACTATAGTAGAATATCAAATATATCACCACATAGCTAAATTGATTTCCGTATCGAATATTCGCAACGGATTCAATTTTCTAACACGATGGAAATGAGAAATTGAGGCGCGAATAACACGGGGACGGCGAGTTTTTTTCTTCTCCAAAGTACGTGTAAAATGTAAATAACACTATTAAGTAAGATATACTCCGTTCTATGATTCTTTACTCTCCATTAACGCTATTGTTCAGTTATCTTTACATAACTTCTTAAGGCCAAACTTGAAAATGTCCAAACAATTTTTTTTTTTCGCTAACACTATTTGTGTAATGTTCGTGTATAATTCTTAGATATTATACAATAGTATACATTGTCATCCAACGGAAAACATTAAGATGATATATGAGACTTAAATAGTGCAAAATTTATTACTCTGTAATGAGGAAGTTTCTAGTTTCAGCCGCTGGATATTTCTATCCGTGGAGATTCAAATGTGCTGGTAATAGAGCAAAGTAGTACGGAAATATTTGTATTTCGATTGTGATTTACACGGCAGTTCAGTTTTTTTTTTGGAGGATCTGGTCATTCACCTGCTGGTAATTGATACGCTTGTCCATAGCCACTTGCCGCTGTTTAAGATGGTATACCCAGCACTACATTGCGCTCGTCGCCTTGATACAGAATGTTAAGTCTTCGTGGTTGTGCTCCGTTCGGAACCCCGTGACCTCTCCAAACGCTGAGGTCGACCACTGTGGGGGTTTTAGTGGGTAATCTCCACATAACTTTGACTTCGCCCCAGAAAGCAAGGTATCTTTTCGAAGATTTCCTCGGAAAAAAAGATGTTAAGTCTCGTCACCTCAGTAACTTTAATAGCTTACAACCAAACACGAACACAGTAAGGTTTGCACAGTACTGTTTGAGGACTGCAATAGAAGCTTCGGTAGTATTTACGTAGATGATCTCCGGCCACAGAGCCATTCAACCAGTATGCTACACTGTTATCACGACTGTGTAAAAAAATAGTTTTTCCGATATGTTCAAGTAACGATAAATATTACTCTAAATGAAACCTTCCTTTTTTGGTATCTTACAGAAACCATTGAAATATTCATCAATGGATAGCGTGAAGGAAATCTGAGTTTTCATAAATATATACAGATCGAAATACTGCAAACTAACACCACTTTCAGGAAGTCACCATATGTACAAGACTAAGAGCTTTTTTGTAATACTCCCTATATCCCCGTAGCGGGGTCTTTCGGCAGTTAAAGGTTGATATTTAATGCCCAGGCATCTCAGCAGTTTAGATTCCCAATGTCCATCGGTTCTGCGAGTCTGGTGCTCAGCCCATTTACTTTAACTGTACGTCTCGTAGAGCTATGTCAAGAAATGCGCTTCTTCTAAAAACCTCCTCATTTTTGATTTAAAACCGCATATTCTCCAAACTTCTCCATCGTTCGCTATGACTCTAGCTTTCTTATGATGTGCATAACATTTAAGTTTTTAAGACTGAGTTTAGAGGACCCATCTTACAAGACGATGTCGAGATGATTGTAATAATAGACACAGCTGTGCCGGAATTGTAAATATACAAGCGAGCGCTATATTGTGTTTGTTTCTAAAAGGTATAAGATTACACAGCACGCTAGTTAATTAATTTTCACTGAGTACATCTAAATTAAACGTAATACGAACTGGCTATGGAAATAACCTAGTACTGAGAACTGAACTTAAGAGGTACCGCTCATTCTCGTCATCTTTTTAGAGATCTTTCATAAAAGGATACATAATAATGTATAAAACATATGTGCAATATATACCTAGGTTTTTGTAATATAAATGTATTTATATTTAATTAAAAATTACTACACTTAAGCACTCGCTATACATTTCTCTCTCACTTCTAAACATTCTCCCCGTATTGACTGGTAGAGAATGCCTAAAGGTATTAATGGTTCGCTCGTTGTAACGTTTCAGCGTTCAATAGCATTTTTTTTGTAAAAAAAATTAAAATTTCTAGTTACCGGAGCGATACAATGTACTTCAATGTTACCAACACTAAAATCTATTATGTAGAAGCCACGCAAATGCTGCTCTATAAAACAGGACATAAAGTACTGACGTAGATCAAAGAAGCGAGACAAACAAAACGCTTACTGTTAAATAAGCATATTAATATCATACGGCGACATGCTCTGGTGTGACATGTGACGTTATAGCAATACATTATTGACCATAAGTCTTCACGTCTGTTCATACTTGATATTCTAATTATTAAAAAAATTAAATAAGCGACGAGCAAAGCTTTCCTATGATCATAAGAAATTAGCCGCCAATTAGGATCATACCATGTCGTGTGCGTGCCTTGAAAAATAAGATTTTAAACGTCTTCATCATCAGCCGATAGACGTTCACTGCTGGGCATAAGCCTCCCCCAACAATGGCACAATTCGAGTCGTTTCCCAACACGCTGGCTCAATACGGGTTACTAAAGAGCCAAAGTTTCGTTTGTATTTAGCAGGATGCACCACGAGGAGAGCTTGGGTTCCGTGAGTTATTGGTGGGATCTTTTACAACCCTTAAATGTTACCACAGGCATTTTATTGACTACAATCCCCTTAAAATTGTAACATATTTATTTGACTGCAGAAACAGGCAGTACGATTCCATACTATCACGTGTAATATACCACCAGTTTTACAAGGTTTATTAGATAAAAGATAAGAAACAGACACATTTGTTAAAGAAGGAAAGCAAAGTAGTAAAATTACCATACAGATATGCAGAAAGGACAGCAAAGAAAAGATTTATAACCCCACGAGTCTTTTTCTTCGCTTACTAAAGTGGGGTTCACTTTACTTTATAGAACAGAAGTCTGGATGGAGTAGCGAAGAAGTAACGGATGCAGCGATTTCCTATGATTAGGACTGAATATCTTTTAAGTACACGTGATAAACAATTAAAGTACACCACAAATAAACCAGCAAGAATTTTTAAAAGAAAATAAATGAAATAATCTATGTTTGTAACAAATGATGAAACCTTGCAAATTTAGTGATTTAGGACCGATTTACTAAGGATGTGGGTGAGATACAAAGATAGTTCAGAGGTTGCAGGCAGGTATACATATAGCTTAGGCCGCACCACATCATAACTGCGTTTACTTACTACGTATAAGGATATAATAAATATTATGCATACGATTATATTTTAATAGATCAATAACGAGCGAGGTGTGAAGGTTGTGCTTGCTGACGGAGACTATGGTATAAATGATGCAATGTTGCAACTAGGGTTGAAATAATTCGAGCACAATACCCACATACTCTACTGCTTCAATACTTAATTTCAATTTCAAAACATTGGAATATAGTAAATACTTGTTTATTATGTAGGTTGCTGTGTCTGTTGTAAAAGACCCCCCAGGTAAGTGCGTTACTGTGTTCCAGTTACAAAGGCTGTAGCTAGTGAAATTACTAAGTAATGCGACTTTATATGTCTCAGTGGATGGAACACGATTTCGAACAGTTTATATCATTCTAATATTTAGCCATTTTGTTATGGACATACATCACTTACCACCAGATAAAAGATCTTATTTCGATTTGTAGGCTAAAGAAAAGTAATGATGATTTAGTCAACTTCAGTTATTGCATATGTTTTTTAGATTTAATTTTTTTTTTCTTAATTATTTTTGTAATTGACAACCCTGAGTGCAACACTGGATGTGATTCGGACATTGATGTCATCCTAGTATTGTTTATGTAACCTTACAAGGTCATTTTAATGTCATACATATTACTAAAAGCTGCGTATATATTTTATATGTACTATCATAATATATAGGTGAACTCTTCAAGGTGTTGAATTGTATAAAAAACTCCCAAAGTTCTTTACAAAAATTTTTAGATTTTGACCAAAAGCCTAAATTAAGGTAATTAAAATTAGAAATATCTTATGTCCTTTCATCACCGGACGACAAGGCGCACGGCGAGACTCCATCCTTATGTTGTAAACATCCCCAGTTTACGCACTAAG
>DWLS01002074.1:0-19171 GCA_018246255.1 Pachliopta kotzebuea
TTTATCGGCTTTTGCTATTAGTAGATAAAAATTATAAAAACAAACAAGTATTTGATAAGCAAACAAAGTCTCCGACTGTAGTCCGAGGAATAAAAGAGTATATCTAAATAAAAAAAAAATATTTAACAGGTCATTGACAAGGAAAATCTGGTACTCTGTCTGAACTCTAATTACAATACTATCATATTACTTATCAAATTATATTATTATTAAGTACCTATTAATGTTGTCAACGATTCATTTTGTTTTCATTTTTCAGAACTAGCGAGTGCTCGCTACTCCGGGGCACCTGCACGCAGACATACGTACCTTATCTATTCTTAGTTTTGCCTCTCGGACCGGTAACGTTAACTGGTCAGGACTACGTTCTTGTGGAGTCTGGATGCGTCTGCAAACCGGACCCGATGTTTTAGTCTAGGTTTTTGTAGGTTAATTGTTCAGAGAAAAAATTTGATATCTTCAATCTTTGAACTCCGTGGTAAGCTATTACTTCGGGTGAATTGATTGTCTTCGGATAGCATTTCAGAAAATATAGTAATCTTTGGAAGTTGAAATATTGCTATATATATTATAAATTGTTAGATTTGCCTTGATGCACATAATGTGGTAACATTTTTAAATTACACTTATAGACGTTACTTAGACTGTGTCAAGAATTATTAGCTATATATGTATATATAGTATTATGATAACTGACATTTTTTTTCAACTATTTTGGTTATTGTAAAGTCGCTAAAATATTCCACTTCATACTTTAATTAAAGCTGAATAAAAAATAATAAAACTGGTATAGACAACAGAAAAGAGTGAAACAAATAACCAACTAAAATATACTGAAATGAGGTAACTAATTTCAAGGCGAATCTAACTATAAACAAAAAAAATTAATGTGTACGTTCTGATGTCATAAATGCATTTATTTAGATTAATAATTTAAAGCTTCATTTAATTTAGTTATAATAAGAGCAAGAAAATTATGTACTCGTCTGTCTTAAAGGTTAATGCAGTAGTAAGTTACTCGAAAACTGGACCATGATAAGAAAAAGCTGTATTAATTGAAAAAAGCATTACAAACAAATATTGTCTGTTTGTACTTGAATTTAAAAAAAAATACATTTTCATTCAATGTAAAACAGACAATTAAAGTAGTGAACAAAGTATATTAACACAAACTGTAAAATTGCCGAAAATCTTTGGTTTGATTTGTCGGCCATTTTGTGGTGTTGCTATATTTTAAATAATTCATAGACTGAATATGGTATTGTTAAATTATTATTAGATGTTTATTAATAAGCACCATTACGGTACCGTCCAGATATTTATTTAAGATATACGAGAATGTTAATATTGATAATATATTGAGCAACGAATGTATCAAAGATATGAATTAAATTAAATAACGTTTTTTAATTTGTTTTGTTTAATTCTTTTAGGAACATAATATATTTACTTTCATCTACAGAGATGTCCATTATTCTCTTTTAATTTATAGGATAAAGGGAAAGGTGAATGAATCAGTTTTCAATTATCCTGAAATTATTTACTGAGGAGTCAACACTGTAAATTATCTTTATTTAAACGACAATGTTCGTCTGTCTGTCCGACAACAATTTTCCATCTCCACAACTACAAAGGGTAAGAGGCTGAAATTTGTCATACAGCCAGATCACGCTTAGATAAAATCAGAGCCGTTGGAATTTTGTTGGTATGTGGTCGGATTCCCGAGTTGTGGGCGCCCAAAGTTTCAGAATTTTTTATGGGCCACTTGTAAAATATTTTTTATCGGAAGCACAGTTTTAAGTTAATTAAAGTTTATTCTTATGTGCATTTCATTAATTAGATATTGGATCTTAAATCCTTGGAACCTTGAATCTTGAGAAGAAAAATATATTTAAATATTAAGTCATTTTGTGTAAACTTTGGAAGAGGACATAATCATTGCATTAAAAGACATAGTATTACAATAAGTACCATAAATTTTATTTAATGTCTCAATAATACAAATTTCTATACAAAATTCATACTTACAGAGTACGTAAAGAATTGTCGATACTTTACAATATAAATTTCATGACTCAATCCTTAATCTTCTAGTCTACTACATCCTATGTTTAATTACAAATGGTAAATTCTACTTATACTATTTGATAATAATGTCATTAATTGTTATACAGGAACATTTTCAAATGGTTAATAACATTTTAGACAGTATTGGCAAATGTTTAGTCTTACTATATAAAAAAGGCAATTCAAAATTTGCTTGATTTTGATTTTTAAACTCTATCGCATTATGGGAAGAATTTGCTTGAACTTTCAGTCTTTTTGATAATGACTTCAATTACTAACTTTACTATTAAAGTCTATGTTTTTTTTATTTTCATTATAGCACTTCTTTAAAATTGTTAACTTTTTTCATGTCATCTTAATAAATTGAATCGCATTGAAGTAGAAAAGGAAATTTATAACTTAGCAAACAATCTATGTTTGTTTTTACTTGAAAAAATGTTGTAAGTAACCTTTAAAAACAAGTTGATAACCTAATTGTAGACATTATTATTCTTCGTGAACAGAGTTTAAATTCTACTGTTCATAACGTTGGTAGTATTGTGGAGCTGGTTGGTGTTGGTGCTGGTGATGGGGCTGCGGCTGTGGCTGTACCTGCTGGTGGGAGATCTGCGGCTGAAGTGTCTGGGGTTTGGGTGTCGGTATTTTCACCACAATGTCGGTTGGTTGCCGTGAAACCTGCAAAATTTCATGATTAGATTACGTGGCCCTTGTTTCTTTTCTCTTATACGAATAATAACTATACCAAAAATAAATCCTGAATCAGCTTTTGACCAGATTGTTTGACAGACAAGTTTTTTTTTAAGGAGTCTTGGTTATTTGAATTTTTTGTATGAACTCTTAAGCAAATGATTCGTTTACTCTTATTAACTTGAAGGTTATAAAATTGTTTAAATAGTATAGATATTCCATGGTCGCATCTTATAACGTACCTCAGCCTTGAACCCTTCTTTGGGGTCTGCTGTATAGGTGACTGTCCTGACGAAGCCGTCGCTGTCGACGACTGAGTAAGAACCCTTGATAACGTCACCGTCTCTCTGCTCCTTGCGGTTCTGGTAGTTCGTATATTGGTCATCGTTTACATCGAATCCGAATTGGTAAGATGGATGAGGCTGCAAATAAACACTAACTTGTATAACCGGTTACAAAGTAATGAAACCGTTAACTAATTCAGTAATCTAACCTCTTATTACAAGAATAATTAAATCTAGTCACAGTTTATGTAATGACGGTAGTGTAAGAATTTATACATGACTTCCGTAACAGAGGAATCAAAGTAATTAGTATCAAAGAGAAAGCTACCTTAACTAATTCAACTTCTGATGGTTAGTTGACGATATAAACAGGTGAATTAGTAGTGCAAATAATGTTGCAAGTGAAAGTTGTAATAGCAAACCCGCTTTAGCAAGTGATCCAATTGAAGATAACGTCATATATATACAGATTGCTTTAGCAACATTATTTATTCAAGTATTCATTGTAATTGAAAAAAAACTAAACAACATGTTTGGTATTGCTACGAATAAAAATCAAACAAATTATAACTATACTTTTGTAAAGGTGTCAAATATAAACAAAGCTTTTATCACTTACTACATTTTAAATTATAAATGTTTAGATTATTGTTAAATATATGTTGCAGGTTGTTTGTAGATCTTATACTAACAAACTCTACATTTGTATTAATGTGAACATACGTCGTAGTCTTCACGTTCACGTTGGGGTTGCTCCTGGGCGTATTGCTGACGGTATTGCGGTTGGGGCTGGGGCTGAGGCTGCGGCTGGTACTGGGGACGGGGCTGGTATTGGTTTTCAGTCTGCACTTGATACGGCTGGTCGGAAACGGATAATTAAATTACCATAAAGACAACTATGAATATTTTTAGTTATAAAATGTATTGTTAAAATACAATAATAAAACAGGTGGTTAAATAGCTATTTATGAACTTCAAAAGACTTGGAAGGCAAAAGAGTAAGAGAAGCCTTTAGGTGTGTGGACTGTTACCGTTGAGCAGCAAATTAAGATTGGAAATGAAGAGGATATTTCTTCTTTTTCGTACTTAATATAATGTTCGTCTTAAGTTGTTGTATAAGATTTAGAATTAAATTATTCGAATTACTTACAAGTCTCGCGGGACCTTGGCCTGGTGCACCACCGAGGTGGGCTGGCCGGGGGATGATTTGGGTTTGAGCTTGAGCGGGCTGTTGAGCGCCGATGTACTCCCTTAACAGATGTGGAGGTATGCCCTCATCTTGCTGTAAGAAAAAAATTGTTTTCATAATGTTTACTTAAACACTAAAACACTTTTTTCAAAGACAGAAATTTGCACTGTTGTCTAATCTAAGATTTCTGCAAGAGAGAGCTTTTTTCATTTTGGCAATCAAATCAACATTGCGATACTCTCTGTTCTGGCTGATGTCCATTAAAGCCCCTTCGGTGATCATCCGTTTATGAAGAGGAAGTAAAATCTTCATTAAGACAACAATCTAGAAATATTTTATTAACAGTTGTGGATATGAGATTCGATTATAACTTTGAAAATAAGCAGGAAACCATCAGTCATTACGCGGGACTAAATAAAAAATGCTGGCGTCAGTAATTCGGACGTGAAATGAACAATTATCTCGTTACGTTACTAAAAATGTTTTCAATTCGGCTGTTGTTAACCGGTGAACAAAGTGGTGCAACGTTGCGACATCACCGAAGCCGTAACGCGACGCAACCGCAACGCAACCGCACTGGTTACGTCGCGCCCGATTTGTGTACTCGCTGAAATCGTAATGTACGCTCGTTGTTATGCTAATGCTCTTTTTACTTGCTTTATTTTAGCGATTGCACATGATGGCACAGCTTCATTATTTCTCCTGCCAGCATACAGTTCCACATACATACATAAAACTACTTTCAGTTATAAAAACAGTCTGTCTCCCATTACTCCATGAACTCTTAAGCTCTTCTATTGAAATCTTTTATGATGAACAAAACTAAAATTTTAGTAATTTTATGCTCAATTCTAATTATGCATGAGAAACTTTTAAAGTTGAATTTGTTTTTATTTTATTACAATTGTGAAGTGCTGGTGATGACAGGTGAAGGGGATGCCTGTCTCTCAATTATTTATTCTACCTAGCATCGACCAGCTTTCATAGGAACATTACTAAACACCCATACTTCCTTCCCTCTCATTGACGAAAATGGTTTTTAAATTTAATATCTTTTTGTACTGGCATAAGTCAAAAAATTACATAGAGTTTAAGGATCATATAAGAAATTAATAGAAACAGCACAAGATCGTATTTTGTGGAATATATTACGAAAGACATATGTCCAACAAAGGTAGTCCGTCCATTGATTGAAATGATCATGATGAAAAAATAGGAAAATTTGTAGACAAGAAAATTAAAATAATTTTTACATAACTAAAAAGTAAAGGAAAATTACTGGTTTGTTATGTAAGCAAAAAATTACTTATGTGTGATCAGTAGTGAATTTATAGAGTAAATATGTAAGTTGTTTGCGCTATATACTTAAATTACTGCAAGTGTTGTACAGTTTTCATCTTATTACATAATACGAAATTATTATGCAAGTGTTGTAATTGAAAGTCTGAATTTATCAGAACTTACGATCGGACTGTGTCCGGCATTCTTAAAAACGACGGAAACTAGAGCAAAGAGAGAATTGAAATGGAGCTTACGAGAATCTTACATGTAACTTGTATGAATTTATTTTAGCATGCAATTCTTGTTATTAAAGGAACTTATTTGGCATTTTGTAATGACAAAGAAGAACTACAAGGCAAAGTAAAAAAAGATTATGAACATCACCACATTACGAAAAATAAGTAAACATGTTATCCGTTATTTTAGTTCCTTCTTTTACATCATTATAATGATACATGTATTATAATGAAATCTTTTTTAATGGAGCTGAGATGACTCTAAGGGATAAAAGTACTACAAAAAGATGTATTATTAAGCTTAAAAAAAATGTAAGTTAAGTATATTAAGTTCTCTAAATTATGTTTATAACTCTTAGTAACTTTTTCTTTGTCTTGAAAATTACGTCTTTATCTAAGATTGTTTACAAGACAAGAAGGATGTAAGAAAAATTTTAGTAACGTCTTAAATATGACCCCAAAATTGCAAATATTAAGAAAAAAATGCAAAGAGAGTTATTCATAAATTTAAGGGTTTAAATGTACAATAAAAGTGAAACATATTTAAAATTTTAAGTAATCGTTTATAACGAACAGTGTTTGTTAATACTTTAGCACCATGACCTATAAATTGAAGCATAAATATAATAAGATTTATGTTTGATATTTTTCAGTTTATTAACATAGTTACAATAGTTTAAACTACCTCATTTCAACAAAATCTTAGTAAAATATTACAGTATTAATATATGTAGAGTGAAAGGCGAGGAACTTTGTTCATAGTTTCAGATTTCGCTGCAAGTTAATCCGGCATGACCGGCTAAGTATTTATTGCTTATGATCTTTTTGCAAATATAACTTGAAAATAAACAAAAAAGAATTTAAATGTATATAAATACATTTCTTTTTGAATTGTGTTTGTAAATCTTGTGTAATAATATCTAGCATTTTTTGAGTATTTATATTTTTTATTATAAATTCCTACTTATAAACTCCTGCCTACTATCTTCAACTTTCATGTTTAGATATTTTGTTTATGTTCTTTTGTAGATGATTAAAACAATAAACATTATCCAGCTGATTTATGAAGCACGAATATTAATAAATACGAATATGTGAATATAAATACGAGCATTTATATATGTAATTAAAATGATATACTAACTTGGGGTTGTGTTTGATACTGATGCTGCGGCGCCGCTATAGCACACCCCAGTACTGCCAACGTAATACACTGACGAAACATTGTTGCCACACAACGTTTACTGAGTTAAAAAGGTTTAATTATTTAAAAAAAAAATAAAGTCCACCACACACGCGTCGCACAGGTCGTATGGTGCGTGCAAGTAACACTCACTTTATATAGCTGCATCCCTTCTAGCTCTTGGTGATTGAAGGCGGGAGTGGAACATTTGGGAGTGTGTGCGTGGTACGATATTTTAATCGGATCATATATCTCTACAATGCATAAAAAAAACTTATTTTATATAATTCATATTTTGCCAGCGGAAACAAAAGTAATAATTAGGATACGGATGATGATTATGTTTTAATTTGTACGTAACATAAACAATCATTATTAGCTTAATTATAAACTAAACTTGTAATACAAAGCTTCTTTGTTCAATTCTACAGGGAATTGAACAAAGAAATGAATTGAGATTGAAAAAATCCCTGTTATTGAGTTCGAGTAGCTAACTGTTTTTCCATTGTAAATCTGCAGACACAGCATCACTGATTTGAATTTACAACACAAGAGATCCAAAGTATTCTTGGTAAGCACGCATCTATTCCACGGTCTAATTGTCTCTTAATATCGTATGAAGTTAAGGGCACATGTAAGCTAATTGTGTGTGCGTACAAAAAGAAAAGCCTATTTAATAATTCCACTATTGACTTTGTGCTGTGCTTTGTGTTATGGTTTTGTTATTGTCTCTTATAATATAATCTTTCAGCAAAAGCTTAAGCCGTGGGAGGATTGAACCCACGCTTTTATAAATTTTGCAATGTACAGTTCATCGACAATCATGAACTGAGCTACCACAGCTTCATAATAATATGTTATGAAAGCTGTTTGAACCGGTATAACTCTGTGGTTAGGCTTCTAGGACAAGGCTCTGTAGGTCACACAAAATTTACCACGGGCACGAAATCTAGCATCGAATTCTACAACCCTGAACATTGGCATTAGCTAACAATCGACTCGCGGAGCTTTAGTACTAGAGTTGACATTATATTCTTTTAAATTGACATAGACAAAGCCCAAAGCGCTCGCTAACCTACATTTAGATACTACAGAACAATTTACTTATGATTTATATTTGACATTAGACTAAGATCATGAACTATACTATAGAGCTTAACTGCCTCTTTGGCGCACAGGCTAATCAATAGTAAGAAGAAAGGCCCCTGGTTCAATACCGAGGCTAAGTATTATGAGATTTTTATTACTATTGTAGACAAAATAAAAAAGTCAGAGTATGATGTACTAAGCATCACAAAGTGTTCTTCGCCTTCAGACGTAAGACGTCTTGCTACCCCAGTAATTTCACTAGCTACAACACCCTACATAATGTAAATACAGTTATGTTTGCAGAATATTGTTTGTCGGCTGCAAAAGGAGCTGCGGCAGTACCTACTAAAATTCTCCTGCAATAGAGACCTACCACCTATATATAATATATTTGTAATGCATATTAATGTATCTAGTCTAGCCTTTATTTTGATTGGTGAAGTGTATGCAACTACTTTAGTATTGAGGCATAAAATTAATTTAATTTAACTAAGAACTTCTATAGAGGATGGTATCATTATTATCTTTTATAAAGAAACACAAAACATATGTTCGTAACATCGTTAAACCTCAAATATAGAAACACGTAATGTAAATTACAAAACGTTTTGTTTTTATTTCTCACGACAAGGTAAGACGAGGGTAAAGTAAGGTTAAAGTTTAGTAAACGTAATTGTTAAGTACCGTTAAACTACATAAACAAGTTAACTTGGAGTCTAGCGTGTGCAATAAGAAATATACATTCGCATCATCATATCGCTATCGATTTCTAAGAGTGGACATCTATCAATTAGAATGGAGATGATGATGATTAGAATATAAACAACATATAAAAAAATATTAAAAGGATACAATAAATTAAAATATAATATATGGATTTTAATATTACTTATGTGTAGCACAATTGGTTATGAAATATTATAATTACTCTTTGTAATTTCCTTTCAGATACTAAATTATCTAAAAATCTTTAAAATCAATAGACACTTATAATTTTATTTAACACTCTTTTATTTATTAAACTAAAATTAAATTTCTTTCTTATTCTTACTTAAGTCTTAAATAAATACGCAGTAGTCAATTAAGTACTAAATGACTATAGGTTATATGTATACATGAAGGTAACGGTTTTGATGTTCCTGAAAATCTTTTCTTTAAACCTTTATTATTGTATCAGTTAGTCCATTAATCCTAGAAACAGATGATGTTTTTATCATCTAGAAGAATACCAGTTTTGTATTCATATCAAGAAGATGAATTTTTGTATGGTATCGAGACCTAATTGCATTTGAATATTAAATAATGTTTAAAAGAAATATTTTGTTCCGTTTTTCCCTTACACTTTACTCATATAATTTGTTTACTATAATTTATATTACTTAAATAAATATTTAAAATTTACCTATGAACTAAAAAAGCTAAAATCTAGAACGTTGCTTTCACGGTAGGTTAAGTTGTAAAATTAAAAAGATCAAGGTTACGATTAACAATAGGTAAGCATAAATGTATCATAATACAATCTGGTTTTTGCAAAAAATAATGAAAGTACGATTGTTTTGTAATATTACGTCAATATAAATTTAAAAGTAAATTATAATGCAATTTCAAGGGCGATGAATAAAAACAAAACCACTGTCAAATGTATATATGCATCGGCCGTATTACATTACTCAGTAGTAACTGGAGCCCTGAAAACTTATAACCTCATAAATATATCAATAAAGATAATATTGAACTGTTTGTTTGTACAATTTTTTTTTAATTTCATGTGCTTTTCTTGCGGAAGACCTCGCCGGGAATAGGTATAGGACAAACGAAGCCTTTATGTTTGCTACCGAATACATCCAGTTTGATTGACGTCGTAGCAATTGCCTTTGTTTTAAAACTTTCTTCTGTTTAAAAATAAAAAATTAAACTTCTTTTTGAAGTTACATAAATATTTATTTGATAATTATTAACTAACATGTACCATCCATGATCAATGTGTTAAATGGATTGCTAGTAAAGTCGGATTTAAGACAAAACTATATTTCATCAATGTCAATTACGATACTACGACAGAACTAATCTAAATTATCAATATTATAAGTAAATATAAAAAATAAATTTAGATTTACAATCAACATTCATTCCTACGTTGTCAATAGTCTGCATTGGGACAAAAGGTTTCGTTTCATACTTTATAATATAAATAGCTAAGTGTTACAATAGCCTGAAAGATACTTATCGCCATAGTTTACTGGTGGATCACTGTTGCCGAAGACCGTCTAGTTACTATCGGAGATCCTATTTCTATCGCTAAACAGTAGTGTACAAACATTACAGTCTTTTGTTATGAATGGAGTTGTAGTTAGTGAAATTAAAGACTACATCGCCTCTTAACGATAATAATAATCATAATTGCTAGTATATAGTATTAAAAAAATATCTTCCCGCTTACCTAGTTGCATGCTTTATAATAACGTGTAAAACTATATATTTAAGTTTTGCCTTTTTTGTTGTAATAGTCATTACTGGTGCATGATTTAGGGTTAATCTCTCTTTTGTCGATATATTCCCATTCATTTTTACCTAATTAGCTTGTCACATACACATATAAATCTTTGCATTTGAATTTGAAAGTAATGGTTAGTGTTACAGATTACTTAAGTTTGCAATGCCTAATTTCCAGCTGTAGGTTGATAAAAAGGGAAAGTATGCTTTAAAAGTGTTTATATAAATTTTGCAATATCACACAGATCGCTTTTTTAATTATTATTAACAGTCGTATTTTAAAATATCGCTTGTTTGACCTGGTCACAATTAACTGGTCTGTTGGCGTAACAGACCTTAACTGCTTGTTGTAGCCACCACGACGAAATGCACTGTGTTATGGGTAAGTTATGTTTGTTTTTAGTTATCACCAATAAGATTTTGATGGAACTTTCACTAGTTAGAGCTACAATATACAAAAAAAATTAGGGTTCAGTGTCCAAGAACTTAGGCTTTTTCTAACAGGGGACGTTTATCGGTTCGTGTTCTTCATCAGAAACTTGATAGATAAACATCTTTTAACTAAAAAAATTTAAATTAGTTTTTGCAAATTTATCATAAAAGAATTTAATTACAAGAGGCTCTTTACGTTTTTATGTTTTATAATTATTATGTAAATGACTGTCTTACTGACAACTCAACGTTTACCACGTTTAACTAGTTTAACAATAACCTTTATTTAATTTATATGCTGTTTAAGAAAAACTCTTTAAAATAAAAATAGTACAATGATCGTGATATAAACTAATAGAAATAAATTAAATACAAGAATGCAATTAATATTTTTTTAAAGTCATACAAAATTCTTAAATACTATTTAAAGGACCTAAAACCCTCAACTAATTAATTTTACACAAAAAAATTGGCTTAGAAGTTGTAAAATCGTTACAAAGCTACTATGTAAATAAACCTCTATTTTGCGGTAGTTAAAAGTAGAGGGAAATCTTTAATATAAATATAAGTTTGTAAGATTATGAAATATTTGACTTTCTTAAAGAATTACAAATTGACATTTTCATGATCGATCGAATTAATGCGAAAGAGAAATATATCACAAACGAACCGGAATGGCCGCGGCAGAAATTCGAAAATTATATCACACTTGACTGTCTGGGTGACGGCGAAAGATACGGACAAGTATGAACCAGTCACCACAGGTTTCCCCAGCAGCATACAGTATCTGTAAGCTGTACCAACCCTTATTACTATCATGCAATGGTTGTTTTTGCGTACACCAAATTGTACTGCACGTATAATGTAGGTAATTGTACATATTTCATAACACACACGACCGAGTGAGCAGGCGTGGTCGCTTTATTGGTTCAGTCAACTGAAATACTTGCCTAGATAGAAAATATTTAAATTAGATCTAGTACTTTACACACACTGAGTGATAACGCGATAAATTTCTACAAATTTTGAGGTATCCTAGCGACTTGTGTACTTTCATTAAAATATATAAACGATAAAACACAAAATAAAAGTTTTTAAATAAGTTTCTCAGATCATATAAATAAGCATTAGAACAACTCTTTCGCTAGTTTACGTATTGTAAAAGGCGACTAACTTGATATGTTTCTATTTGGTCATATGTTACTATCGAACCGGAAATGAGGACATCTATAGAAGAATTAAAGTGACAGACATAACCTTAAATATTGCTAGATTTAAGTGGCGATGGGCAGGGCACATTGCTGGAAGAACTGCTGCTAGAGATGTTAGGTTCTAGAGCAGCCGCCGCGTATCGGTAAATGCAAAGAAGGTCTTCCATAAGGTGGATCGACTATCTGGTGAAGGTCGCAGGCAACTAAATGCTAGATGCAGACAGCGCAGGGCAAATTAGAATGGAGAATATTGGGGGAGGCATCAAGCAATGAGCGTTTATCGGTTGATGATAATGATATGTTATTATCCCATAGCGCTCGCTGACCCTCGTATTAAGATTAGAAGGTACGGCAAATTTCCTCTTATGAAGTATTTCCTAAGGCTACAGAAGAACTGGTATCTATAGTATATATTGCTTAGTATTCTAACGAGAACGCTTTCAATTAAACCGGATCTAACGGCATCGTATTCCTAATTAAAAAAAGAAGTTGCATCATCACACTGATAGAATTGATAAATTTAATTTGCAGACACGTGCCGTTTTATACTAAATGAGATATTTCAACACCTTGATAAAAAAAAAAGTTTTTTGGTCCACTGTGTAGCTTGTAGGTTATAATGGTCTAACTAGACCCTAATTTTCGGAGAAGGTGAGTACTTTTTCAGAATGAAGCGATTTTGTAAAATGACAACCCGAACACAGCAAAACAGTTTTGTAAATAAAATTACAAAATGAGAACGGTATTTAAATGCATGGTTTCTAAAAACGCAGCTATAAACCAAAGTCAAACATAGGACTTTGTCATAAAACCAGAATCTGCGGAAAAAATCATGAACTACTTTTTTTTTATTTTACTAGGGAACGAGATGAACAAGGGTATCACCTGATGATAATTGATACGCTTGCCCCTAACAACGTGGCGTTGGCTAAGAAAGTATACAAATCACAACATTGCGCTTGTCGCCTTGTGACAAGGTGTTAAGTCTCGTTACCCCAGTAATTTCACTAGCATAAAGCACCCTTCATACCTGTGCACAGTAATGTTTACACATTACTATTTAGTGGTAGAAATCAGAGCTGCGATGGTACCTATTTAGACGGTCTCCGGCAACAAAAACTTGCCATCAGTTAATATGATCACCAATGACTGTTGACTTCCGTCCGCGATGAATGAAAAAACCTTTATATTTTAAATAAATTATAATTTATTAAACTAGAGAAAAGCAAATACAACAAGTAAGTCTGTTACTAATACTAAATAAATAACGTAACTGTAATCCCACAGAGGTCTTAGGAAGCGTATTTGTTTCCCACGTGGTGGCGCACACCCCATTTGTAGTTAGCGTTCTTGTCTGTCTTCACGAACGTGTGGACAGGACCCGTGACGCCGCTGGTACCACGGTGGTCATGGTCGTGATCGTGGTCTCCGTAGTCTCTCTTGGGTCTGTGCGATTGGAGCTCCTCTTGATGGGCCAAAGCTAAAGATTAATAAAGCATTTAGTAACACAACTTATAAAAAAATCGAATTATTTTGTGTTAAAACTTACATGGCTCTCTGTGATGTGGGTGGGGTGCGTGTTGTGGTGGGACGAACCTGGTCACTCTGACCGGTGCTCTCATTCTATGTACTGGGTAGAAAGGTCGCGACCACGCCGACGCACTTATCACCATACAAGACAGCAGCAACTAAAATTAGACAATCTTAGAATTATTAAGATTACAATCTCTGCGGGAAATATACTTAATATAGGCCTTAATTATTGTTTATAACAAGCTAAAATGATGGGGCATTCGTCGTCTTATTATCTGTCTATCGCAACATATGTGATTAGAATGTTCTGGAATGGTCTAGGAGCTAATTATTATGCGCTGGATCCTGCTTTCTCTATCTTCCACAGTGCTAACTTTGACCTTTCATATCTACTTAACCAGATGAGCTATAGACTTTCATTTCGGATTTCTGTTCTTCTTATGTTGTGCTTCATTTCATCTTGAAAGATTATCCATGTAACTCTACCGGTTTAAAAGTTACAAGCGTTACAAGTATATAAGTCAGCGTATCAATCTCTTTTACACTGAAGCAATCAGGTAATTCAGACTTAAAGGTAATTCAGAATTAAAAACAAACATTAAAATTTTTATCAAAATTACACCTGTTACAAAGTATCTTAAAGTTAAAATTATTATTAATTTTAAATTAGTAATGCTACTAATTATAATGTTAAAAACGCGTGGGTAACATAAATGTTCGAGTATTTATCAATTTAAAGAGCTTTAGAGCTACTATATCATTGAATATTTTTGATTTGTCACCTTAAGATCCCTCTAAAAGTAGAATGTCTGGAAAGCGGTTACATTTTAGTGTAAATATACATAGGAAAGATCATCATTTGAATTTGAACACTAATTTAACGCAATTTAAAATAAAAACATCATCGTTTTAGTCACCATTACCTGATTACACATCAGCATATAAGATACTGATGCGCTGACTTACATACTCCATAACACTTGTACATTTTAAACCGGTAGGGCTATATGTATACTCTTTCGGGATAAACTTTAAGGATAATATATATAGATAATCAAAAGATGCTTTTATCGACTTTCCTGCTTGTTTTATTTTAGACAAGGTGTTATTAGAATAGCGAGGTTATCAACGAAAGAATGCTAAACGGTACGGTACCTAGTTTAATAATAAAAACAATTTTCATCACAGTTATATACAGAAACTCGGATACTGTAAAGGGTGGGCTATTTACAAAATCACTTTTAAATTTTCATATAATAAATTAATTGTTGTTGCAATACATAACGGAGCGGAATGTTGTTGATTGAGAGAATTGGTACATTGTTGCGTTAGCGCAGCTCCCAAATATGAGATATCTGTAAGTAATGTTCATAAGTTAATTAACTTAAGAACAATAATGTAGAGCATTTCGTAAAGACACACTTCAAAAACATTCAAGCCTTTTACTACTTTTTAATCCTTGTTTAACATACAATAATTAAACTACTACTCGCTATTTGGTCACCGGTTTTTAGTAAACGAAACGAAATGATGTTTTTATTGGTAGTAAGCCAACTATTGCTAGAAAAAGTCTAGATAACACACTATTGACTATATCTGCCGCCAAACACTACGTTGAAATATTGTGTTTCGGTTTAAAGGCCGTTGTAGCTAATTAAAAGACTAGGTTAAGTAGACTTAATATCTAATGTTTCAAGGCGACAAACAAAATATGGTGTAGTGTATATTGTCCTAACTAGCACCTAATTTTAGGTAGATGTATCACATATCATTAGCCCATAAAATTCTATGTATGTATAATAATTATAATATTATAAGTATTTATCCATATTCAGCTAAAATAGCCGTTAAATATAAAAAGATATAGTTTACTGCACAAAAAAGAGAGTTTACATAACTAAGCTGATTCGTTTCAAATAAATATATTTTTAAAACGATTGTTACCCAAAAATTATACTCTTTAACCAATAAACAGAGTTGTAATTGTGTAATGTAAAATTATGAAGTAGATCTCATCTCGTAATGATTGTGTTAAGAAATGTGGAAAAGAGGCCGAAAAAAGTTAGAAATTTCGTGCAATATCTAGCTTCCTTATTCCGCAATGGATGCATCTGTAACGTTGCGTACTTTTCGCTCTTATTTTAGTAACATGATGATCTAGCTCTTTATCTTTTTAATCATCAGCATCATTATTAACCGAATGGTTCCTTCAGTTGGATATTAACCCCTTTCAGGGAGTTCTAGAAAGATCTATTCTGAACTACCTGAATTAAGGAGCTCCCAGATCGACAGTACATCTTGCTTATGAACACTGCAGATCTCTTAGACTTGACGGGTCTTGCCAATTTTTAACTTAATTTCACATGGCATTAAGCGGCATATCGGTCTTCCCAAGATTTTCTTTTTGAATTTAAATAAATTAATTCTCTTTCTCCCTTTCACTACTAATCTTAAACGTAATATAAATATATATAAAAAACCAATAACTTACCAAAGCGTAGCGATCCATATTAGTGTAGCGGTTGACTTTTAATTCAATAGTGCAATGGCGGCCACGGTGTCGATCACTCTCTTATAAACAAGAAAGAAAACTAATTTTTAACACTTTCTAACTGCCGATTTTACGCTTCATAGCGTAATGAGACTACAAAGCTACGGTGTATTTAATCTAGGCTTCAAACTGCGTCTGATTTATTCATTTATAAACTAAAATGTACTTTTTAGTCTCTATTACCTACCTAATTGCATCATCGTATTAAAGCCTGTTGCACTGACCTAAATATTCCGTAACGCTTCTAACTTTTAAATCGTAAGAACTACATAGCTTCTGTTTTAGGATAAAATGAAGTATAGGATAAGGAGACGAGAAATCCGAAATAAAAAGTCTATAGTTGTTCTAGTTAAGCAGATATGAAAGGACAAAATTCCTCCACGCTGATGGATGGAAAGGTAGGAAAAAGCAGGAAAGAAAATTTTCGTTGAGAATCGAAATCATAATCTTTATGTCCAAAGCATGAAAATTAACCTCTGAGCCATTCCGGCACGTTCTAATATTATAAAGTAATAGTGTCCGGATAATAAGACGACGCATGCATCTTCTTTCTTGCTTATTTATTTCTTTATACGGTAAAGCATCGAGATGAGCAAGACTTTCATTGATAGTATGAGATACGTCAACTGATAACAAAATGGCGGTGGTTACGGTAATAAACAATACACCAAATTGTTATCATTTTAATGCCTAATATGAGAAGTTTTGTTACTCCAGTAATTATATAAGCACTTTATAGCGTAAAGCAGTAACACCTGTATAGTATTGTTCAACGGCAGAAATAGGGGTTTCGGTTTTATCTGCTTAATCACTCTCCGTCTAGATAAAGATTAATGAATCAATAAATATCCTAAAAGTGGGAAATAGTACATTATATAAACATTATTTTATACCATTTATAACCATCTTCGAGTTTCCTATTCACTATATTAAAATTGAGATAAATAAGCGTAAAAGGCAGACGCACATTTGTATTAGTAACCATCACCATTAACCGAAAGACATTCACTACGGGCTACGGCTCACCTGGAAAAGTTGACATATGTCACCTTCTTCATATCTATAGTATATGTGTATTAAATTGTCATAAAATAAAAAGTAACGACTATAAAAAACATAATAATATTTCTCATATGTTACATTTGTAATAAACACATACATACATGAACAAAATATTTTGTAACTTAACGCAATTTCAGTTGGTAATACGACGATATAAATGTCTCATATCAAGAATAAAGTATGTCCAATTGAATTTAATATTATTCCTTTGGTAATATAGTTGATTACATATTTGTCGTGAGGTCCCCTTTGGTTTCTTGGCAGCAACCGGGCTTGGGGATTTCGATAAGGTCCGCCACATTGATGTTTCTTATTTAACAACACAAATGTTCATTGTTATAAATTAAACAAAACTCTGTGCATATGCGAATTAGATCAATAAGCTTTTAAACGGCTGGACCGATTGCGGTATCAACTTTTTTTAGATTGATTGTTGCAAGTATGTCCGGGTGGATGGAACGGTATGAGGGGAACCCTTACCCAAAAAACTCACGAACCCAAGTCACCCTCACATTCTTGGGGTGAATCCTATTAATCAACAAACGGGGCTCTCGTTCCCTATCTAACTGCATTGGGACAATATGATAGGAGATGGCCCAAATCCCTTTTTTATTGCAGAGGCCTATGTCTTGCTGCGGACGTCTATCGGCTGACGATGTAAAGGCTGAGAGCACAGTTTGGTACAGTGTATATCAATCGAACTAATGCTATATTATTCTGGTTAAGCGTACTGTTTACCATCATGTGATCAAGCTGCTCATAGAGTTTTGAAGTATTAGGGACATGTTAACACATATCTATCTTTAATGACATTAATTATAGCTGCAAAACGACTGCTTATAGAACTCCTTTTCATAGAGATAATTTAATTTCTTTTAACCTTCCGACTGTACACTATCTTATTTTGTTCCTTGGTTGTACCAATCTGACATACTTTCTCATTGGGCAGTTTCACAACACTTATTGTTCGACTCAGCCTAATTTAAATCGGCCACGATTGTGTGAAAGCAGTCCCAGTGTGATGTTAGACACGACAGCGATTTCTGAATTATTCTATTATGTTAAAGTTGATAAACTATTGTTACTCTTAAATTAGATGTGGTCATCATTTGATACGTAATCACTGCTAACCATAGGCCTATTACAAAAACTCGCCTCTCGCGTAGTCATTTCTAGTAACATTAACCGCAACTGTAGAGAAGTAGATAGTTGTTCGCATTGTATCACGTATTTAGTTAGATTTCGGAGCCACTCGTAGAGTTTGTTTAGTGGCAGGGTTCTACATTTTCGAAATACATAATGTTAATAATATAAGTATTTGATAAAAAACAAAATAAATAGAGTCGTTATTATACAACAAAAACATTTCTCATTATTAACATTTTAACAATCACCGACTATTGCCGCATAGAGGCATTCCTAATTGATTTCCATTGTGACTGAACCGAATAAAAACAATACATCATTTAAATAAAAAATACCTGGTTTTAATCTCGTAATCCTTAGTGAAGCGTCAGTAATTGCTGTTTATATAATTCGGAAGCAATTGAAAACAAATGGAGCAATCAGATATTAAGTTGGCGTTATCGAGAGATTGAGAGGAAAGTGACTAATTATGTCCGGCCGGCGTGTAATAGAGGGAGAGGTATTATGCAAGTGCCCGCAATAGTAACGCCTTCTAATCTTTTTAATTCGGTATACTGTAATTACATCATTACGTTGGTATTATGTAAATAAAATTACAAAGTACAGTTTAAATGCTTATTTATATATTTATAATTCTATAAGCTCTGAAATATCATCTCGCTATCATCTATATGCAGACGATCTACAAATATATAACCAGTCGATTCTAGCTGATCTACCAAATGCT
>DWLS01002075.1:0-19166 GCA_018246255.1 Pachliopta kotzebuea
CAAGTATTTGATAAGCAAACAAGGGCTCCGACAATAGTCCGAGGAATAAAAGAGCATATCAAAATAAAAAAAAAAAAAAAAAGTCACGATACCCCAGCGATATTACTAGCATACAATACCCAGTAATGTTTGCATGTTACCATTTGGCGGTAAACATAGGTGCTGTGGTGGTATCTACCTAGACGGTCGGTCTGAGACCTACCATCAGATTTAATTCTTAGGTCACATCTCGTGACAGTATATGGTAATCATTATCCAACCTTATTGTCACTATTGTCAATCAAAAATATATTCCACTGATAAAAAAGTCTTCATACTTAAACTTATGTATACATAAGTTTAATTTAACTTTATTTTATTTTATTTATTCAGAAAACCGACAACATACACAATATAAATATTTTTCTATATATAAATAAAGTACATGAAGCTAATTAGAGGTTTCCGTATATATCTTTATAATATGTTGGTATGCGCATACAAAATATGAATAAAATTTTTAGATTTCATTTAGTGAAAAACTACAAACAAATAAAGTAAACGAAAAAAAAAAACAAAAGTTAAAAAAGTGAATGTAAATGGCATTTTGTTTAGTCTGTAGTCGTTGGTATTTATTAGTTAGTCTTCAACTTGTCAATAAAAGCTCTTACAAAGTATTTCATTGAATGCAGATTTTGTTATGAAAAAGAATAAATATATATCAGTAAATTCTATATTATATAATCGTAGCATTATATATTTTTACTTTTATTAATGCATATTTATATCAAACGTTATTAAAAAAAATTAACCTTGATAAGTTTTAAATAAATTCATTTCGAAAGTAACGCGGTCTGTCATCTGTTCAACCGGTGTCTTAGAAAGTTTCTATTGCCGTATAACCTTTATGGATACAGCAGTATAATTATAATAAACTAGTGAAATTACTGGGGTAACGAGACTTAATACCTTAAATCTCAAGTCGACGAGCGCAATGTGGTGCTGTGTATAACATCTTATGTACTACCACGTTGTTATGAGCAAAGGTATCACTTAACATCACATGAAAGCTATGCTCCTTTTGTTGTATCGTCGAATAAAAAAATCTACCAATGCAATGTTAGTAAGTTTACTAATTTAATTAATTAGTTTAAGTAAGTTTATTAATATGGTATAAACTATTAAATATATTTTTTTAAGTGAAAAGATTAAATGAATTGGGAGATCAATTTTACAGTACAAATTCTTTGCAGTGACGATCCCAGTATTAAACTTCGGAATGCTGATGGGCTGGCAGTCGCCGATGACGCCGATCCTCCAGGACCCTGGGGGCCCTGCACCGGAGCCCATCACTGACGAAACCATATCCTGGATGGCTTCCATAACATTCTTCCCGCCGATATTTTGCGGGTTTCTAGTGGGCGATCTCGCTGATCGTTGGGGGAGGAAGTTGGCGACATTGCTGACGTCGCTTATGCTTGTTGTAAGTCTGTTTTTTTATAATTTTAGTTCTTCAACTCCGAAAACGTGTTCAATAACTAATGGTTCCTTTTATTTAACCATTTTCAACCATTTAATATATGTCTTCTTTAAAGAATTTGAGCGGAACGGAATAAAACCAGGTTTAAAAGAATGGACTAAGACAAATGTCTAAGCTATGTCCTAGTCTAAGGCCAGTATTTAAAATAATTATAACGTGGTATGTAACGGAAAAATTGTGACAAGCGAAGGCAATTTAAACATTGCATTCATATATAATCATGCTACGTTATAATTAATCGTCATCATCCTCATCAGCCGATAGACGACCCACTGCTAGAAATAGGCTCCCTTAAAGACTTCCACTTCAATCGACTCTAAGCTATCTGAATCCAGTAGATTCCCACAACCTTCACTAGATCGTCAGTCTTTCTTGTGCCTTATAATTTATATCTAGAATTTATTTATTTAAAGATCTAGATAGAGATATTCACTAAAAAGGTAAAAGATTTTATTAAACAAAAACTATTATTTATACATTTAGCTTTCTACTTGGAACTTTGCGGTCAAGTTCTCGCTATGCATCATTATATTGTAAGATTAATTCCTTATCCTTTCCTGTTTGGAAATTCTGATGATGCCAATGATGACTTGTATTGGATGTCGTCGCAAAAGACAATAAAGCGAATGCACTGGATTTTAACACGTTACCAAATACGCATATCTTACTTAGGTTATCAATATAGTTTTCAGAGCTTATATATTCGCTCCTTTCCAACGTGGACGTATCTTTATCTTTATTTCGTTAATTTATTTCTCTGATGTTTTCAACTATTTCTCATTCCCTTCTTTCATACTTCTTCATCTTTTCTTTTAGTTTACGCGCACTTTTTTACTATTTTATACTTTCATACTATACTGAATTGCCATTCTTCGTTTTCATTCTACTCTTTTCATTTTAGTTCTCGCACTTATTTACTCTATTATACTGTCATACTTAATTGTCAGTTTTTATTTGTCGTTCCCTTCTTTACTCTTCATCTTTCATTCCAGTTCCTTCACACTTATTTTCCCTGTCACATTATACTTCTCGCCATTACCATTATTTACAATTTTTATATTCCTCTTCTCTTTTTTCTTCGACGAAACGATGAGACCTTCACCTTTCCTATTACAACCTTGCAAAATTTTATAAAAATGCGGCGACTTTCGTCTTCACTTATCAGCTAATCATGTATTAATCCTTATTGATAGACGAGGATGTGCTTCGTACAGCTCGGTAGTTGATGATCATTAATCTTGACACAAATCACCGATGCGGTCGTAACCACCAGCAACTAGTATACGTACTGGCGTTAATTGTTCATGTACCATTAATCATTTACGAATCTAAATCAATACGAACATGTGCATTGTTGTGAGAACAACGTACATTAATTGTCTCTGAGACTGATGGCCGATGGAGCAGTAAGGTCCTAGAATGGCGGTCGCGTGCCGGAAGGTCTCCCACTAGGTGAACTGAGGATCTGGTGAAGGTCGCGAGAATCCGCTTGATGGAGATAGCGCAGAACTGTAAGAGCGAAGATCATTGAGGAAGGCCTATGTCCAGCTATGGGTGTTAATCGTCACTGATGATGGGGATGAATTATCTCCATCAGTCAACAAGCTTGGTTATACAGAAGTTTCCACTTCGATTCTTTTAACATCTTAAACTTAAGATTATACTGAAAGGTCTGCTGCTGGAGGCTGTCTAAATATGTACCACCGCAGCTCCTATTGAAACTGACAAACAGTAATGTGTAGATATTATCAAATTCCATTTGGGAAGGAGTTTTAAACTAGTGAATTTACTGGGGTAACGAGACTTGACACCTCGACTTAAGGCGGCGAGCGCAATTTGGTGCTGTGTATACCATCTTATGTATCACCACGTTGTTAGGGGCGAGCGTATCACTTACTATCAGGTGAACGCGTTGCTCGTCTCATCACAATATCGAATAAAAAATATCTGTTAACTAGGCAACAGATATTTAGCGATAAATACTTACCACCAGTAACAGATCCATTACTATTATTCACTAGTATAATTTATAGCAATTACTGCGCTATATTCAGGTCTTATTATGTAGTAGAAAAAAATTTTTGTAATCATCATCATCATCGTCTGGTTAATGCCCACTGCCGAACTATGTATTGAATAACAATTATACAGTTAAATAAACAGTATACTCTTAAGGCGACGAACATTAAGTGGCGCTATACTTAACTAGAACTTCATTGATTAAGCATGACACTTACGATCAAGTGATAACAGACATCACTTGATTTGAAAAAAAAACTACACACATTTAAGTTTCTTCTCTTAAAAAAGGATTTAAGATTTTTTTAAGTTGTTTCTTAAAGTTGAATAAAAAGAAACCGTTGTAACATTTAATACTTCGGCCCTTCTCGGAAGTTGGGTCCCAACATTAAATCAACACCTTTTTTTACGTGATCACATCTACCACTTGTTGTTTTATAAAGAAAAAAGGTCGCCTACCATTTTCTACAAACAAGCGGACAGTCAGGTTTGGTTATAATTAGTACTGGTTACGTGGGTCATTCACTTTGCAAGACGAAGGGGAACACTTAGTTTTCTTTACAATTTTACGAAGGTGATACCAGCAAGGCGTTCACTTGATAATAAGTGACGCGATTGGTCATAACGCGGCGCTGGTTAAGATGGTATACATAGCACCCTATTTCACTAGTCGCAGTTAAGACGTAAAGTGTTGTATCGTCACCCCAGTATAATATTACTAGCATACAGCACTCTTCAAACCGGAACACAGTAAAGTTTGCCAACTGCTTTACCTGCGGTGTTACCTAGATGAACACCAGGAATAGAATGTTACCACCAGTACAAAATTTGTGACTACCCTCATGTACTGCTGGCTTGAGAGGTCTCCAACTCAATACTAGAGATTGGAGTCAAGTGTTAATTGCTGGTGGTAGGTCTTTTGATACCGTCTAGGAAGGTGCTTCTGCAGCTCCTATTGCGGCCTACTGTGCATATATTACTATGTTACAATTTGAATGTTGTAAGCTGGTGAAATTATTGGAGTAACTAGATTTAAAGCCTGATATTTCAACACGGCGAGCGCGATGTGGTGCTGTGTATACAATCCTAATCAGCGACGGGTTGTTATGAGGTATTACTTAACAAATAATAATATTAATCTCTTTCTATCTCTCTCTTTAGATCAGTTGGTTGATAACCTTGTTCTCACTTCGACCCTGGGCGCTGATCACCTCTAGAGCAGTTGCCGGGTTGGCGTGTGCCGGCTGCTACGTCGTCACTCCACTCTACCTGAAGGAGGTGAGCATCACTCGGTATTGATAATAAGCATTCGAATTGCCCCAATTGATTAACCATTCAGATAATCAAACATTTAACCTTATTAAGCTATGGAACAAGTCATTAGTGATTAAGTTATATATGAAATTGTGTTCAGAGGAATAAATAGGAATCAACGCACTGTCTGTGTAACGTCATTCCTCTCTGTTAATTTTGCGATATATCTATACCTATATAGATATATCGCAAAATTCTATAATATATTTCTATATAAAATTCTATAATATATATATTCTATTATATATCAATATATTATAGAATTTTGCGATATATCTATATCGGTATACAGATATTGGATCACTTCGAGTTGGTCGACCGGAATCGGAAGTACATAAAAAAAATTGTTTGGCGATGAACACCTTCAATAAAAATATCAATAATATGCATGAAAGTGGGAATAAAAGTCACCAAGTATGCTACTTGGTGACTTTTATTCCCACTTTCGGTTGGCCGGTTATGTTGAAAGTACATATAATAAGTAATTTTTATACGAGCAACATATTTGTTTAAGAATAATGTCAAAATTTTCATATTTATGGTAATTACTGACTTTCGGTACCACTTCCGGTCGACCGATTAGAACCGGATACCACTGAGAACCATCTCCGTACCCACTTCAATATTAATACCAAGTTTCATTTTGGTCGGCCTTACTGTTTGGTCACAGCGCGACCACAACGAAATGCAAACACACACACTTGAGTAAATCATAGTCAATCCAAAAATTGACAATTAGAGTAGTAATGAAAATAGTCGACTAATTGTACAGCAGATAATCTACAGGTATATAATTAATAGATTATTTTATATATGTTTTATATGGTTAAGTTGTACCGACGACCGCGTAGCCCGCGCCACCGCGACTCGTTTTTCGTGCTCCGAGTACGGAATTAGGTTAAGGTACAGTTTATATATATAAGTATCTATTGTATTATCTTCCCCTTTTTCTTCCCATCTCTTCCTCCTTCCCCAAATCCTCTTCCCTCGTCTCCCTCCTCTCCCTTATACTATATAATTTATATATATATACTTTTCGGCTCGCGGAGTCCGGATCCGCGAACGCAGGGTCCGATGAAGCTTTCACGGCCATAATGGTGGCCGAAAGCAAAAACTTCATCCGAAAAAAAAAAATGGTTGAGTCTCTATCTCCTGATTGCTTTAACGTAAGACTGATGCGCTAACTTTACTCCGCAACGTTTGTATCTTTTAAACCGGAACAACGACATGGATACTCTTTAAGGATAAAATGAAGTGAAGGATAAGGAGACGAGACATCCGAAATAAAAATTCTGTAGCTCTTCCGGTTAAGGAGATCTGAAAGGTTAAAATTAGTGCTGCGAAAGACGAGAAAGTAAAGAAGAAAATTTTCACTGTGACTTATGACCTTTGTATCCAAAGTCTTTTGAATTTTCAAAAGAAATATTGTAGAAAAAAAATATATACAAAAATATGATAGCAGTGATATAAATCGATTATCATCATCGTCATAAAAATTTACTTATTCAATGATATGTTTCATAGATTTTATTACAGTATATAACCTTTTATAATACTTAGTACTCCTAAGTAAATTGTCAAATGTTGTCATATAAAAATTGTTAAATATTAATTAACTCCGTTTTTTCGTCGGTTAAAAACTACAAAAGCTCGCACAATAGTGTTATAATATTTTTCAGTATACAATGGAGTGGCGAACCTGAAACCTAGCAAATTGATTCTCCAAACAGATCGCATCGGACAACGTGAGGGGTGCTCTCGGCTCCCTGTTCATCCTGTCGCAGAACCTGGGCTACCTGGTGGTGTACGTGGCCGGTGACCTGCTCTCGTTCGCGACGGTGACGTGGCTGTGTGCCGCTGTGCCGATGCTGCACATGGTGGCATTCCTCGCGATGCCGGAAACGCCCGTGTTCCTCGTGAAGCAGGGCAAGTTCAAGGTAATGAACTCAGCGTTAGCTCTACATCTGATACTTTCACAGACCTTTATAGGAATCCTAAATTTAATGGTGGTAGGTCTCTGTTGGCGGAGACCGCAGCTCCTATTTCTACCGCCAAATAGCACAGTGAAAACATTACTGTGTTGTAGTTTGAAGGGTGCTGCAGCTGGTGAAATTACTGGGGTAACGAGACTTACACCTTACGTATTAAAGCGACGAGAGCAATGTAGTAGTGTATATCATCTTAACCAGCGCTATGTTATGGACAAGCTTGTTACTTACCATCAGGTGAACGCCTTGCTCATTCTTGTCGCCTCATAAAAAATATCGGCAAAGTATATACAGTTTAAGCTGTACAATTTTAATATTTGTATTTAAATATATATACATATACACTATATATACGTAATACATATTTGTATATATATATGTATATAGATATATATTTTTGTTTATGTTCCAGGGAGTTGTGATTTATCATGATTCCTATGAAATTGTCTTCTTCAATAAGATTACAGTATCATTTTTATCTGAATAAAAAATTTGATTTGACAGCATCACTTGAAATAAAGACAACATCTTCAAAACATCATAATAAAGGCTTTACTGTTCTTATAAACAAGTTTTTTTTTGTTTATTTATTTAAATAACAAACTTTAAAGCGTGGCATTGTTTTACACATTGGCGGCGACAGTTAATATGTAGTTCTTCCTCAACATAGAACTTTCAAGGATGAATATTTAATATTTTTTTTTATAACCGGATAATAAAATTGAGGAAAAATTAAATAAAGGAAAAAACCTATTGTTGTGTAACTATTGTTGTGTAAATTTTTTATATATGTACTATTTACAAGGCAAAATAAAATTATTAATTTCACGAGTCTCAATGGTAGTTAGAAACGGGTATCTGATAGAGACGGAGATGAATATAGATATGCAGGTCCGTGTAAACTATATGAATAATCTTCACATGGTGTTCACGGAATCGAACCTGGTGCTTATCGCAAGCATTAAAATTGAAACGGAGACAGCTGAATGATATGATCTGTTCCTCAAGTAGAAATAATGGGAATAGATAAGTGACAATATTTTCAAGGCCGCCTTCTTATCTTCCCGCTTGACGCGTGCAGATCAGTGATTTTTTTTATCTGTCTGGCTTTCTAAATTATCACTTCTGAGTATTTTAATCCACGACACTCATTGTAGAGTGATCGTAATCCAATGAGTTATAGGGACAAGGCAATTAACAGCAGTACAGTCGTTTGATGGTTAGTATGAAATATACCACATACTATAATCGTACTCCTGGAAGAGCCAGGATCAAACCAAGCGAAGGACTAATGATCTGGTGAAGGTCGCAGGAATCCGCTACAGACAGCACAGACCAGTTATAGTGGATATCTTTACAAAATTTCATAGTTTTTAAAGAAGCCTAATTTTTTCTCGCTAACCAAAAAAATTTTTTTTAGGACTGATTCTATTTATTCATGAAAAAAATTATGTTTAAATAATACATAAGTAGTGTTTTTTCATAGAAACAAATGGCGAGTAATACTTATTAGAGTATCCTTATAATGATTTTGATTTTTTAACAAAATAGTATTTGCGTGTGGAACCAAAGAGGTTCAGGTTCACATTAAAAGAGCCGCAGGCCCATGGTCTAGGTCAAAAATATAATTATTAGATTTTTTATTAATCATGTATAGAAATATACATATATATTGATTGAGATTTATTATACCTAACAAAAATCATTGAGAGAGTTTGCTCGCTTCTTTATTAATACTAGTAATTTCATTAGATTTTTTTATTTAACGAGCCGACGAAACTAGTAAGGCGTTCACCTAATTGTAAGTGATACGCTTGTCCATAACACGGACGGCGCTGGTTAAGATGGTATACACAGCACCACGTTGCGCTCATCGTCTTGAGGCATAAAGTAAATCTCGTTACCTCAGTAATTTCTATAGTATACAGCACCCTTCAAACGGGAACACTATAATGTTTGTACTTGACTATTTGTCGGCTGCAATAGGAACTGTGGTGGTACTAACTTATAGAAGCGCCAGCAACAAAGACCTACTATCAGTAGGTACGTTTACAACGCCTTACAAACTGGAACACATTAATGTTTGCAAATTAATGTTTGACGGCAGAAATAGGAGCTGCTGTGGTACGGCCCGCTAGCGAAGACACCACTATACCACCACCACAACAAACGTTGAATGAAACAAATAATTTGCCTCATCCAGGAAGCGCGGGCTGCGTTGGCTTGGTTGAGGAACACGAGCGTGGATGATAAGAATTTAGAAGAAGCGGTGCAGCAGCTCGAGAGGGAGGAGGAAGTTTCCAAGTCTATGAAGAAGGCAACCTGGAAGAGCATCAGTAAGTTTTTTCTAATACACATACATCTTAGTATCCATCACTTGATGGCGGCTTAAATACTCCGTAACGTTACTCTTAAACCGGATCAGCTACTTGGATACTCGGTTAGGAGAAAATGAAGTATAAAATATGGAGACAAGAAATCCGGAATGAATAATCTGTAGCTATTCCGGTTAAGGAGGTGCGAAAGGTTAAAGTTGACACTATGGAAGGATGTTAAAGAAAAATTTCATTGAGTTTCGATTTATGTTTATAGCACGTGATATTAGTTGTAATACTAATAGCACATGAATTGAACAATTCATTGGTGGAGGCTAGATTCGAACTCGGTACCTCCGGAGTGGAAGGCAGACGTTCAAACCTATAGGCAGGCTATAACAACTCCGACGCGTAGCTTATCATTTCGGATTGTATTTATTGACGCCGGAAACAAAATGTTCACCAACTCACACTTAGCTAATATCGATAGCCTTGGCTCTAGTGAAAGAAGCCGCCGAGTCCCAGCTGTGGGAAAAAATTTTCATATATTACAATATCATCCGTTTATCTATTATCAAAACGTCTCGCCTCTGTCTACTGTTGAACGTTTATCTGATCACTGTGCAGTTAAGTTTATTGCGTCTGTTTGTTTATTTAGTTATCTTTATTATATGTTAATAAGTACGTTAAGTAAACTTTACGAACTACTCTTTTATTGTCGGTTATTTTTATAGAGACAGTAATGAATTACAAGCAGAGTGAGAAGACCGATATGTCCCGATAACGGCTTGCGTGAATGTGTGACATCTGCCAAACTGCACTAGACCGGTTTGATTGATTAATGGCCTTGACTCTATATATATAATGCATAGTCCCAGCAGTGGGAAATACTAAAATTTCAGATTTTTTTTTACTGAATACTTTCAGTTCTTACCTGTTTACTGATGGTAAGTCTCCGTTGACGGAGACCCTCTAAATAGATATCATTGCAGTTCCTATTTCTACTGCCAAATAGTAAAGCGCAATCATTACTGTGTTAAGAGACAACAGTTCATGTCTCAGGGCGACGTTGTTACGGCTAAGCGTATCACTTACTATCAGGTGAACGCCATGTCTCGTCTCTTCGAAAAAAAAATATAAATAATCGATTTTTTACAATCGTTTTAAGTAATCGATGTTACGATTGTATTGATGTTTCATTCGTTCCTCGTACAGATTATTTACTTAATTATCATCTTCATCACCCTGGCCGTCCACTGCTGGGCATATAATTAAAGGAATCTAATAATCACATATATAACCTAACTGACAGTTTATATAAATTAAAGTCTTTTTACCCACGAATGATGGTGAGTCTCTTTTGCCAGAAGGTCACTTACCATAAGGTGTACATCTTACTGGTATGCTCAATAAGGAGGATTAATAAAATATATTAAATATAGACTTTTTTTTCAGTCCAGGACAAAACAACGTTCAAAGCGTTCAGAATCTCCGTCAACGTGATGCTGTCGCAGGAGACTTGCGGTTACCTGGTCGTCCTTATGTACGCCGGCTCGATCTTCGAGCAGGCATCGGAGTCCATCAGTCTGAAGCTCAGCCCCAACAAGCAGACCATTGTAGTCGGCGCCATACAGCTGCTGGGTTCGATAGTGGCTAGTTGTATCGTGGAGAAGACGGGAAGGAAGGTACATAGTTGCTAGATCATAATCAGCCGCAAGACCTTCTGATTGATTTCCTCTCCCAAGGATCTCTCCCCTCTCTATTTATCGATTAATTCTAACCTTGTGGAGGTAGTTCCTTCTCTGTCTGCTGACCATCAGCCCAAAGTCTTTGCAACGTACTCTGTCCTTTTCTACTTTGGTCTAGAAATCGTTTGATGATCTTAGATCTTCTATGGATTTCTTCAGTTCCGATACGATTGAAAACATATACTGTATCCGAAGCCGAAGACTGCCTAATGGAGACTGTTAATATTTGGATTATTAAGGAATCGGGATATTAAGTATCCCATTTGCTGAGGGAGGAGTTGGTTGCTATATCCCTCGTGTTTGCTTCCAGTGGCTGCTGGCGGTCACTTCGTTCGCGACGGGTCTGTCGATGCTGTCTCTGGGGGCGTGGTTCTACGTGACGTCACTGTCCATCTGGCTGCCGGGCTGGTTGCCAGTGCTCGCCATGTGCCTCTGCATCTTCGCGGACGCGGCAGGCTATCAGCCGGTTCCATACGTTATCACCTCAGAGCTGTTCTCGTTCCAGGTGTGTTTCGCTTAAATGTATATTTGATATTGAATCACGTTGGTAATCATGAACGTACAATCGGTTTCAGTTGCCGCGAGAAAACTTTACTGTGTTTCAGTTTTAATGGCAATATAGCTAGTAAAACTAATACAGAATCTCAATCTTAGGGACAGACAGGTATCAGTTGCTATCTACAGTTAATATATTATTGAGAAAAATGTTAAAAATTATGACTTGGGCAAAGTCACAATCGTTTACATCCCGTCATCACCAAATACGTGTTGGTAGATGTCCACGAAATCAGTTGTTCTCAGAATACGACAGTTTCATCACAATGTTTTTCTACAAGTGAACCTCAAACTTTGTGAAGATTGAACTCTTGCCATTTTGAAGTAGCCTGAATAAGCCTAATATAAACATAAATAATTGTAATTGTTTATCTTCGTTATTAGCACCGGGGCATGGTGACTTCATTCGTGAGCAGTGTTGACGCTCTCAGCGACTTCCTCCAGACTAAGGCCTACGACCCTCTGCTAAAACTGCTGGGCATCCACTGGGTCTTCATCATGTTCTCCGTGGTGTGCTTTATCGGTACAATCTACACGGTCCTCTACGTGCCGGAAACTAAAGACAGGAGCATAGAAGAGATCTACGCGATCCTCGACTGTAGGAAGAAGGAGAAAAGGAAAGACCCTGAGACCGGAAAGGAGACTAGTAGACTGTAATATGTAGGCCGATTTAGTATAATTGACAAAAATAAAAATATTTTTCCTTTTAATGAATCGAATGATAATTAATAATTATAAATAAAACTAAGATACTTAATAAATTATATGTATACTTAATAATAGTATTTTAATTTATAACTTTAATTTGTAATAAAACTTATAAACTCACAAAAAACGTATGTGGATGGCAATTTTGCACATGCATGAGGAATGTATGTACAATAAATAAGTTCTTATTAATTCCACCAATATTTGATCAAAGGTTTCCCACAAAAAAATCTCTCCTGGTGTTTGTTTGTTTACCGGAGGCATATTTCCCACCTAGTTAAACTTTGATATTTTTTTTTATAACAAAACTTCATGGTTTAGAATTTTAATAACTCTTAGTTATAAATTTTTAATAAAATCTCAATTTAATCAGTCCATATTTTATTAAATAACAACAATAAATTACGTGTTGTAGTCTGTCAAAACTATATCGAAAGGTAACACTGAGTAATTTTATAGTAGTTATAAATCATATCGAGGTCTTGTATTTAACATATTCATGTAATAAATATGACTAATATAAAATCGAGTTTTACATTAACTGGTCTTATTATAAGATTTATCTTTATTAATGAAAAAGACAAAGCCCTTGGATTATTTTGTTGTATTGTTTATTTGTCATGTAGTAAAATTAACAATAGTAAATATTTTTATTAACATACGTCATCTGACATTTGTAAATTTATCGTCAAAAATTTTTAGTCTACAGGATTCCTGCGTCTTTTACTGTAGCGCCGTCACTTACTTTTGAAAAATGTAAAGTTATCTTGTTCATGAAGTATACCAGGCTTATGAGATAATAACAATCTTCGGCATTATCGATCAGAAACATTTAGTACAGGGTTGGTGTTTTTCAAGTTATAAAATCACGTAGTAATACTGCTAATAATTTCAAATATCTTTATCTTCTATGTCTCTTTATAACCTATGTTAACTCGACGCCAATTTAGCAACATTAATTACTTAGTTTTTTTAGTAACTAAGAACGCTGTCAATAATACATATAAACCTTAACGTTATCGATATAAGGATTATTTTACGCCTAATCGTACCGAGTAACGCGGCCTTCCTATTGTGATATTAATAATGAATTACTACTATTTAAAAATTTGGTATTATTAAATTAATCTCTTGGCTGTGCGAAAATAAAAAAATAATTATTATGCATATTTTGTTTTATTTATTATTTATAAGTAATGTTATATTTTAATATCCGTGCTCGATAGAGGCACAGATAATAACTGAAACAGAAGCTAATTTTGAAATAAGTTAAAGGATAGTGCAGAGGTGCCTCGATGTGTCACAGATGCCGAAGCTTCAAATAATTCACTGATATATCCATAATATACTGATATTCAGTGTAATGGTGATAGTAAACATCGAGAGTTACAGTAAATAGAATTCCCACATGTTCCTAACGCTCCTCTCGCTCTCTGTCTTATTCCTCATAGTTAAGGATTATCGAGTCACCTTGTACTACGAGGACCTTCTCAAGAAAAAAAATCAAAAATTTTCTTTGCTTCTTAACAAGAAGAAGTTAAAAGGATAAGATGATAATGATATCGATCGTCACAATCCATATTACAATCGATATATAGAATCATTAACAAAAATTTAAGGAAATAAAAAACATTTTCTATTAAAAATAGTTTAATATTTTGATACACTATTATAAAATCACTGTTCCTGTATAAAATATTTATGCAAGTTATTTATTGTGCCATTACTACTGTGAAGACAGTAAAAATAATAATTAAATATATTGGTACATATATGGTACAAGGCCCTAACTACAGTATACATAAAAAATAAGATTAAACAACAAATCAGGGAGATTACTAATCAAAAAAAATTGGAATGAACTTCACAAGAAAATTTTTTGGATTTGCTTGTTTGATGTTGCAAAATTGTTGTTGTAATATAATTAATCTGCAGCAAAAAAAAACAACTGATAATTAAATAACTTACTCTTTTAAGTCACAATAAACTGAATGTAGGAACTAGGTCAAAATAATTAAAAGTTATTTACTTAATATTGCAAGTAACATAAATAATATCTTTTTAAATAGTTACACAATCACGATATTGTCAGCAGAATTTACTTAAACTAATTTAAATATAAAACAATCAAAACTTATATAAAATTTACAAATAAAACTTAACTTTCCAAACTCTTCATCTGGCTTTGGAATTGAACCAAACACGTCTGTATTACAAGGCAAGCTGTATATCCACCACGCCACGGGGGACAGACTAAATATAAAACATATAAATTGTTATTAAACAGTAATTCTTTTAAAACACATAATATGAATTTACAGAATAGACCAAAACGAATATAAAAATTAAATAATTAATAAAATGAATATTCATTTTGATTTCAAATAATTTATCCACTTCCATATAAAATATTGTTAATTATAATTAAATATATTTCAAATACCAAGCCGTGTTGTTGTTACTAACTCCTGTAAGATGGCAGTAATATTGCAATTTCGCTTGCACTTGACAACACTAAAGCCGGCTGCCAATAATGTATATTTACAGTTCATCATCATCAGTATAATTTTAGCCAATGCTGAATTCACATTATGGATATGATACTATAATATAATTTCATGCTTGAAGCTCCTCGTGAGGTGTTTGTGTGGCAACACTATGGAGTTCAGTAATATCGTCTCCGCAGGCACCACTCCACCGCCGCCTGTCAATTACAGCGAAAAAGGAAATGTGTTATATATTTAATAAAACATAAAGTAGTAATATTTTTTGGTTCACAAAAAAAAAGAAAATTACAATATTGTTTCAAGCTACATCATTATTTAACACTAGATTTAACAGACCAGTCAAATTGACTTGGTCCTGCAAGTTAAATTTTAAATTATTTCCTCATTAAATATTTTCTTTCTATAACCATACCATAACTTTCATAGCTTTAACTAAATAAATAATTTTATGAACTTCATATTGTTTTATATATATTCATATCAATCATGTTAGGTTTTGGTTGAAATAGGTATAGTTAAATAGCTGGTAAATCTAGTGTTAAACGACAATGTCCGTCAGTCAGTCCGTCAACAATTTTCAATATCGAGAACTACAAGGGGTAGGAGCTGGTGCTGAACATTTGTCATACAGACAGATCTCTCTCAGATAAGATCAGAGCCATTGGAATTTTGTTGGTATGTGGTCGGGTTCCCGAGTTATAGGAGCATAAAGTTTCACAATTTTGTATGGGCCACTTGTAATAATTATTTTTCACCAATTGGTGGATGTCCACTGATGGATATCACGTGTTATGTATCCCACAAAACCAGAATGTTGTAAAAAATTTGTAAATGAAGATAAAGTGGGTCCAGATGATGATTAAGTATTCACCTGATAGATGTTCATAACTATGAGGTGCTAGTTAGGATGCTTACACAGCATCAGTCTCTTTCTCCTCAGTAATCCCATCAGCTATGATCCTATTAAACTGGTACACAGTAATGTGTTATGGTATCATGTAATACTTTATAACAGAAGTAGACAATCATGTTGACAGCGGGAGCACACCAATACTGTTATGGTGGCTGGTATGACGGTGTAGCCAAGGTGTGTTCTACTCTACTACCACATGTAAACTCACCTAATATAGTGATAGAGGGATTCAAGCGTCCATCTGTGTTAAAAAGAGGCTGGTTGTCCATTTTTGCAAACGGTTTGTTTGGATCTGGGTCAGACGGTGTGCCCTCCACTCTCGACCACTCACCAACCGTAGCATCTTGACCGACTGTAAGCAAATTATTAATTAGTGTTTTTTTTTATGTTTATAGCCAGGCGATTTGATACATGGCTTAAAGCGCGTGATATTAGTTGGTGTTTTACTAACTGCACATGAAAAACTCATTGGTGCAGGCCGAAATCGATACATTTGTAGTGGAAGGTAGGCATTCAAACCACTAGGCTATCACGGCTCAATTCATTGGTGGTTAGTCTTCTCTACTGGTAGGTACTGTAGCCAGTAGGTTGTATTCAACAGAGGTTCATGTTTATTTAACATATATATATATAAAGGCACCTCTGCCTTAACAGAGGGAGTTTCCATCGGAAAGGCGTGGGGATTTGGACCTAGTTGGTAGATACAATGTTTATCAAATAATTATATTTTCTTTTCTGCGTCAACCGTCAAAAACTGGCTCTCCAACGCCCTCCTCGTGACGTTAAACCGAACTGTCAATTAGTCAACCTACTGGCGTTCGGTGCTACGTTATGAAATAAGAACAGTGTTTTGTAACTACCAGTACTCAAAAGTTACAGTTCAACATTTAAATTATAGATGGCGTTAGGGACGCGCCGTCATATACATAAATAGGTGCAGACATATATATATAAGTAAAAAGGAAAAACAACATGAGGAAACATACAGGTTCTAAAAATAGCAGATGTAACATTCACTAGTTCACCTTGACTAATGGGGATGGTAAATGGGTTGGAAATTCATATCCTTATGAAGTCCAAACCTGATGTTATAACTCAGGTCCCAACAGTGGGAGCAGTCTGGTTACATTTTATATATATTAAAACTTAAACTCACCAACAGAGTACATAACCAGTGCATGCTCGTGGATGGTAGCATTGTTCAGTATTATCGATTCCTTTATTCTGACACCGGCTTTTATTGTCACACCTGCTCCAATTGATACATTAGGTCCAATCTGTCAAAAAGAAACAACCCAGTGAATCTGTGGTAGTCTGTCTGAACTAGACTATAACAAAAGCCTATTTCCAGGTATTTAAAATTAAATTATAACCTATCCCGAGGCGCTAGCTAACCGCACGTTACTGAAGAACTGATTTTATTCAGAGATTTCTACCTCATAACTGGTGGAGTTTGATTGGTGGTGGGATATTTTTAAATCCGCCTAATTAGTTACTCTTACATAGTAAATCTGCGCTATGACAGCACTGCCTTGTTCCAGTTGTTTGTTTATTGGATGAAGAAATGGAACAAGGAAGTCATTCACCTAGTAATTAATATTCCCCTACGAAAATGTGGTGATCGTCATGGTGATAAAGCACATGCACAACTACTTTGTGGAATCAGTTGTCGTCAGCGGTATTTCCGTAACAATACAACAAGGAGGGAGAGAGAGAGGAGGGGTTCAAGAAAAGAGGATATCATTTCCTCCTTCATGGTCGGCAACGAAGTCGCTAGTTTGCGGATGTTGCGGCGGTTTATGGGCGTCAATAATCACATTATATGTACTGTTTGCGTGTTGGCCCACTTTTTCTCAAAAAAAAAAATTCTCGTTGCCTTCTGACATATGTGTATGCTACCCGATTGTGTTTAGTTGTTATATTAACTGCGCATAAATTGAAAAATTTATTGGTGCAGGTGGGATTCGAACCCGGTACCCTCGTGAGGAAATTCATGCGTTGAAACCACCAGGCTATCACGGCTCTGACTAATTAAGTACTGTATGTTTAGGCCCTGTAATGTTTCCACAATATTGTCTACCTGGAAAAAAAGAGCTGTGGATATATGACTATCTCTTTTAGTGAGAGAAGGTCCCATCCCAGTAGTGGGATATTAAAAGGGTTGTTTAACATTAATAATTACACAGGTCAACAAAAGGCTGGAAAATACTATGTACTACTCACTACAGCTGTACTATCCACAACTGCTGTAGGATGTATGAACACATCTGGTAGTATCTGGCAGCGCGGGATCTCTGTAGGTTCTGTTCGGTGAAGTTCTAAATAGTGCCGGTTGGCGTATATCGCTGAGCCGGCGGTCTTCACCTGCGACCACCAGTTTGTTACCTGTAATAATAAAATCAATGACCTTTTGAGAAATACTTATATAAAGTTTGTTCTAAGCTCCATTGCATTCGCAACTAAAAAATAAAAAATAATATAAAATCAAGAAGTTATTAGCATTTCCTTTTATATATATATATATATATATATATACATATACAATAACATGTCCGCCATTAAGTTGACATAGAGATATCCAATTCTGCACGGACGCGCGCCAAGAAAGGGAAGGTATTAGTAGGACTACAATGTTATAAGAAAAGCTACTGTATTACTAGAGGCAGTTAATTTAGTATTCAATCTAAAATCATTTTTATGTCATCATCATCAGCCAATAGATATACACTCCTGAACATTGGCTTCCCCAACAATAGAGAGGATATTGGCCATCCCATGCTGGTCCAATGCAGTTTGGCGAGGAGCCAGAGCCTTGTTTGTTGATTACTAAGGTGTGCTGCGAGTAAGAGAGGTTGGATAGTATCCCGTGGATTATTCTGAGGGACCCCATTCTCACTTTTTGTATTAATAGAATATATTTAAATTCTTTTGGTCCTGACAGATTGACAATAACATCATCAGCAGATATGACATCTACTGCTGAACATAAACCAATCGACAACAGAAACTAAATTTATAAAAGTAAATTACCTGTAATGCATAAAGTTTATTAGTTCCTGCCAACGGCGCTAAAACATCCTGCTCCCAAGACATGTAACCGGGATGTGCACCGTTTTGTCCATTGGCACTGAAAAATTGAGTATGTGATCACTGTGTATACTATAATGTCTCCAATCTTTAGTTTTCATTATCATCATCAATAGCTTACAGTTTTCAATACAGAATTTTAATTATCATTAAAACAATACAGAATTTTAATTATCATTAAAATTCTGTATTGATAATATTATCATTATAAAATATGCTGGCGTGCACTTGCCCCGAGTTCTGTCTATGTTTTTCAACCTCTGTATCGGTCATGCATATCTACCGGCATCTCTTATGAAAACGGTGGTTGTACCGATTGTCAAAAACAAAACCGGTGATCTTTCTGATAAATCTAATTACAGGCCTATCTCACTTGCGACTACTGTGGCTAAGGTGCTGGACGTTCTGCTGAATGGATATATCAGTGAAAGAGTTGACCTGTGCGATGCACAGTTTGGTTTTAGGCCAGGTGTCTCTACGGAAAGTGCCATTC
>DWLS01002076.1:0-19165 GCA_018246255.1 Pachliopta kotzebuea
ACAGAACAGAAAATAATTTTTGAATAAAATAACCAACTACCGATAACACGTCTGTACTAGTCATGAACTGACAGCGCCTATATGTGTTAAGATTAGCTAAATTGTGTCCTTTTCTGTTGATATTTGTCAGTATTTTCCCTTTTTATGTCGAATTTAGTATGAATAAAGCGATCCTCTATCTTCGGACATCCCGTAATATGCGTTATCTTTTTTTATTGTTCTGCACAATCCTTCCTTTTATGTTTCGTTACAGTCGCTTCGTGTTGGGAATCGGGATGATCTTATCGATATATGTTAAAATAATATTCCGTTAAAACTTGTGTTTTTGAAATTTGTTTGTTTTCTAATGACGGTGTAATTGATCAAAATATTTTACTTATTATTATCAGAGAAGACATCTTTTTTTAAATAATTAGAATATGCAATTTAAAGGGTATTACATATATAAATAATATACACTACCGTAACGCGTAATGGTTTATATTTCCTTTATAAAATTTTATTACAGTAAAATTAAGTAATATAATGTGAATTTGTCTAAAATTTCAAGTAAAGTGTTGACATCACTAATGTCGTTTCGATGTTGGTCCGTCTTGGCGTGTTTATATATATTTTTTGTCGATTCGTCGTTTTGATTTACAAGCAGCCACTTTACTGCCAAGTGGACTTTGTTAGAGGAACCTAACTGGCAAACGATTTATGTACGGTTGACCTTTCTGGGGAATGAGTCCGTCCGGAATATTTGGTGGCTGTCATAACGCGAAGTTTTTATGCGTTGACTGTTCGCATGGTGTTATACTCGCAACAATTTAACAATAATTCGAACTGAAATTTTGCGAAAGGTAACAAGCAACAAATTAGTTTTATGCAGTCGCTGGTTGTTAAGAAAAGTACAGGTAATCATTTAATGCACTTTTGGTGAAGACAGTGTAGCTTCCATACTGTTAAGACACCCCTCTTTTATTTAAGAGAACT
Organism: Pachliopta kotzebuea; assembly: GCA_018246255.1. NCBI lineage: Eukaryota > Metazoa > Arthropoda > Insecta > Lepidoptera > Papilionidae > Pachliopta > Pachliopta kotzebuea. Next base: position 976 of record DWLS01002076.1, read on the forward strand.
ATGTAGTACTTTGAATTACCAATTGGCGAAAGTCCTCATAAATTGCTCCAACGTATTTAATTTATTTACTTCACTTTATTTTAGTAACTGTTTATTAGTGAATAATAAATAAAGTTTTCTTTCTTTCTAAAGGGTATTAAATTTTCTGGTCCCTAATAGTCATAAAGGCAGTTAGGTCAACGTCCACCATTATCATCATGTATGATTTCAGTGCACGGAATATCTTTAAATAATAATTAAATGTTGTTTACCAATAACAAAATATAGCTACTGTTTTAAACCTTCAGTTCTTTATCAGAACAGCAGTAGTAACTTATTATTGACCGAAATTATGTTTAGTGATATGATTTGATTATTTTACGCACCGGTCTAATAAATTAATATACATAGCATTAATTAAAAGCACCTGGCCTATCTCGATCGGCGCGTTCGCTCCTTTGTAACCCATCAAAGGTGTTGTCCGTTAAAAAAATACAAAAATTTTGACATTCAACAAATAATATTTAGTGCTATTTGACAGTTATGGTAGGCAATGATAATCGTTACTTATAATTATTAATAGTTAATATGCAGCTTTTTCTCCACTAGGCAACAGGTGCCGTTATAAACTCATGGAGTTTAACAGTAACTCATCGGATTATACCATGGAAATGTTACCCTATGCTTTTTACATTTCATTAATATGAATTCGGTTTTAACTTACTTTTATACGTTTTAATGTATATTGTATGTATATGTATAATGTATATATATCTTGTGCGAAACAAAAAGTTATTTTGGGAAGATAGGAACGACATTTTAAACTTTTAGTTAATAAGATTTTGTGGTATGCTTGTTTATAATATATATATTATATTCATTTGTTTGTTTCCTTAATGTGTTCTTAACCAAAATATACTTTATATCTAGACATTGCATAATTTTATGTTTATATGTCAAAATTTATATTTTTAAGTACAAGGTACAGGGATAAGTATTAAAACACGAATTCGGTTATCGGCCCGGATTAATCGTCAACTTATTGGATATGGGGTGTAAAATGTAGTGGAAAGGAAGGAGGAGTGCGAAAGCAAAGAAGGTGGGGTGCGGGAGCGACATGTGCATTGAAGTTAATTGAAATTTTCGTGGGTACATGTTATTTCGCACTAATTCACCTTTCAACCCGTCGACGTCCACACTCCCGCGCAACGCGAACCTTTCATAATAAAGAGTTCAACGCACATCGTGGCTTTAATTCGTAAGTTGATGAAGATTCAAATCCGTACATTAATATTGACCGAAAGAACTTAAAAAAGTTTTCGCTGCTAACTTATTGTAAACATTACTCAAATTCAAATGACTGCCACTGCGTGTCTTTTAGTTTTTGATAAGAAGGAAAATAACATTACACAAATTAAAAAATCATCTTTTAATTGATATACAGAAACTGTTTGTAATTAAAACTATTCAGCGATAGATTAATAAAAGAAACAAACAAGAACTTATCGTTTTTAGCAAATTGTATATAATTATTGCAATGTTTACACTTAATTGGTGTGGGGAATTCCCCGCTTCAATGCGTCTGTAGAAATAATTGTAGACATTGAGGTCAAATAAATATTGTTTTATTATTGCTTGTTGTGTACCTACGAATGATGTTTATTTTACTATATACTATATATGGACATACCTAAAAAACTTATTAATCATATGCTCAATGATATAATACAGACAAATAAATATTACTGTTACCAGTTTAAAGAGTATTATAATTATAAAAGTATTACTGTGTGGGGAACCAGTCGTTACAGTTTAGTACAGCAACAATAGAAGTGGTATTATTAAGCGAAGGATTGAATGTGCCGAATTCGAAATTAGTAACTTGTATTATTTAATCATAAAATTAACAGTAAAAGGTTTTCTTTTTATTAGCCTCTGCTTGATCTTATAATGGAGATGCTAACTATTCGCAAGATACTTATGCACTCTGTCGATAGTGCAACAGGCTCGACCACCAACAGAAAATGCTCGAAGCGACGAACATTATGCATTCGCGTAAGTCGCAAATAAACTTTAAATATCATAACTTTTTGATTTATTCGCTTAACAAAACCAGCTTCGAGGTTTCACAGTGATTAATGTCGCTCTGAGTTGCTACTGTGCGAGGCGCCTTCAGCTCAAGGAGCGAATGAATTGTGGCGTACAATGGACGTACACCTACGCGCTGTCGCGACTCCTGCCTCTAAAATCCGCTACCGTTCAAGTTAAATTCACTAACACAATTTTTGACTTTAGTACAAAGAAATAGAGCGGGACATACATACAAAATAATGTTTTTATTGTTTGTATAATGTTTGTTTCATTTGTTTATATAATGCCAATTAGTGGAATTTTTCAATGGATATGGTGTTAAGTGACAATGATGCCGAATATAGAGACAAACTCACGTGTGCAGAATTCTCTTATCTTCATATATTGAAAATCAGAACTTGACAGCGGTCATACTGGAAGATTTATAATATGACTGTTACACAACTGGCTACCATCCTACAAATTTAACACTTTTGACCCAGGATTAGGACCTCTGTGTTAGAAGGCAAGCTTAGGAACCCAAGGGCTAGCCAAGAAGGTTTTTTTCTATTTACTAAATCTCTGCACGGAGGGTTTTAAGATGTATGCCGTAAATAATTTTATTATACGAAATATTAACATTAAATATTTACGGTACTGTTACCGTATTTTAACCGGAAATATCATATTACTATTAATGTAATATTTTCAGGTACAAAAAAATCATTGGTTATGGATGTATAAAGAGATATTTTTATTTTATGTTTAGCTCCATTGTATCACTACAGGATCTTAAATTTTTCTTTCTAAGTTTCTTTCCGTGGTTTTTTAAGTTTTACTATGTTATAAATGCACCATATAATAAGTAATTAATTTTGTTAATATATATACTGAGATACAGTTTTATAACGCTTTATAAGATAAATACAAAACGTAAAATAATAATAGATAAAAGTTACAAATAGCTTTTGAATCCAGAGAGGGATGCGCACGCGCGACCGATGAACGGCTGACATTGACTCTTTGACTGTGATTAATTGTGTAATCATGGTGATCAGGTAGGTTATGGAATCACATACACAGGAATCTTAATCTATTTTATGGCTCGTTGACGTACCATTGAGATTAGTTAGCGAGCATATACAAATAGGAACATGTATCAAATCAATTTACCGTTTGATTTATATCGTCTTTCGAAACGGTGAAAGGGGGGGTCCGTTCGGACACTTAAGTTCGCATTTGATATTGGTATTTGATACCTAGTGCTAGCCGGGGCATTGTTGCTAACAAGGGGGCTTCTATCTGCGCTGTCGCCACAATTAGCCTGCTATTGTGAAGTGCGCGGGCACACCGTGTTGGTTTTACTCCTACGCCTATTGTGATCACCGCTCACACACTTCAACGATGTTATCTCCACGTTTAGTATGCGATGTTCAAATAATCATTTAATTTATCCGTCGCTTGGTTTCAAATCAACTAACTATGATTGATTGTATTAAATCGTTTCCATTATCGTAACCAATACTAGTAGCTGTTTGTTTATTCAATTCAAATAGTGTATCTGTAACCGATCGCGTAGATAATTAATTTTGTTAGTTAACATATAGAATACATATTCGTAAACATCATATATTTTTGATAGTGATTAATGTTTTCTGAATCGATTTACACTAATTCCTTGAACTGATATTGTAAGTAAATTTATAGTTGCAATTTACTAATACTTTTAAGTAAACAACAAAATGGTCTGCGTAATTTAGAACATTCAATAGGAGTTTAGGTTACATTTTATGTTAATTTTATTCATTTATGATATATTTTGTAAGTTAATCTATAATAACAGCGATAAAAAAGATAAAATTTATTTGAATTTTTGCTTATCTGTCTTTATAATTATTGTTATAAAGTAAGTGTTTAGTTTTACCAGTTTATTAGTACTACGTTAGCTTGCAAAACAAAAGCGCTGGCTTTGGAATGTTTGGACAAGCCGCGGGCGAATCACAGAGGTTGCGCGCCCGGTCTGCGCGCGCGGCCCTCGCACAATGCGCGTAATGAAGTTGGCTGCGAGGGGAGCCCCAGAGGGGTACGAGCGGGGCGGAGGGCGCATTGTGTCCAAACGAGCCATTGTGGCGCCCGCGACCCTTGCTCGCACCGATCGTATCCGGAAAACTTGTTAGTTATCCATGTCCACATTATTACTTAGTACTTCGTATTATTGATACCATACCTTATCATTCCAATGCACGGGAATTTATAGTAACTCTACTCTTATTTATTCACAAAAAATTACCGACGTTAACAAATTATTCATATTTTATGTTACAAACTACATACAATATTTTTTTATTTAACAGTATTGAGTGTAAATTTATAGAGTCATTTAGATTCCTCTCCAAGACTGCTGTTGTTGTGTCTAGTCTCTTCCGTGTTTATCACGATACAATTTTCTACTATTCTACGGGTAATGAAATATAATTATGGATGAATAAGAAGTTAAAGAAAACACTGCACAGAAATTAAGTACTACTAAAAAATTCTTTTTCATTGTCCTAATGGCAACATTACTTTCAAATATTAATAGATAGATATTCATAATTAATAAACAAACAAAAAATGTACGCGAAGAATTATCAAGTTGAAAGTTTCAATTCCCATTATAAACAGAATATTATAAGATACTTTTATTTTATAACAAACGTTTCTCAAGTAGTACAATACTAAAACTGTGTTAAATATTATTTATGATTTACACCTGTACTAAAAAGTAGGACAGATACAAAAAACCCATTGGAATGTTTTTTGCATAATATGGCTTCTAAATCTAATGGCTTGAGATGGGTGAGTCCTCGTAGTTATTGCGTCATCACAGTAGCAATGTTGATCTTTTTCTATAAAAATATTCGTTTAATTTTAATTTACATGTTGTATAACCATAAATATTTTTTAATTTACAATAGAGAAAACGTGATGTCTCATTCTCATATGTTGTTAGATGACTATCAGTTGAAACGTTCTTGCAGAGATAACTGTCTTTCAAATATTAACAGATAGAACACAGCAATGATTTTATCACAGCAGATTAACGATAAAATGGTTGTAAATATTGATGGCGGGGATAAGGTGAATCTTACATCTAACCAAAATTTGTAATTTATAATATCTATAAATATATGCGTAACTAAAGAACAAATCACAAGTCTGAATTAAGTTTGTTATTATTCCGATACAAAAATATTATTAAGTTGGTGTGCCTTGTCTATGGTTATTATAATCTATGGTTCGTTAGTGGTGTATGAGATGCGGAAGCTATAGTAGTGCAGTTGCACCGTGACATTTTTTTTAATTGTAACAACTGTTTTGGGCTAAAAGGATGCGTAAAAGATTTTTACTTCTGTCTCACTCTTTAGTTATATTTTAGACAAGGATAAACGTATTCGGTTTAGTCACATGTTGCGACTTTTTTCGAAATTCACTTCACATATACTCACTACCCTTCGTCTCTACTCGAATAAATTACATTTATGTGGTGCTGTGGGTGGCCGTGCAGTTAGTTGATGTAAAAAAAGTAATTATTTTACGTAGGCTGCGGAAGTCAGGGCTGGTTAAGAGTTGTTCAAGTTTATTAAACCACCAGCAGATGTTTGTTTAGAGGATTTTTTATGACGTTTTACTAATACCACATTTCACATTTTTTAATGAAATAAATACTACTAAAAGGTATACAAGATGTTTAATCACCGTCATCAGCCGATAACGTATTGTTGTATATAGAACTTCGCCTAAGATATAAGATTTTTGAATTGAATTGTCAACCGGATAATACCCACTGCTGAGCATAGGGTTCCGTAATAGTTCTCTACGCCGAATGGCCTTATGCAGCCCGTATCCAGCGGCTTCCTGCGACTTTCACCAGATAATTTGTCCACCTTGTAGGCGGTCGATCAATACTGCGTTTACCGAATGGTAATTTACCATTCCCGTAACAATATGGTATAGAGGCGAGTTTTTTTTCTGCCCCACTTAGTGTCTTATCACCCACCCAATCCACGTCTACAGTTGTGTTTAATTGTCAAATTAAGTAGTACTTATTTTTTTCTCTACAAAACAAAAAATGTTACGAAGTAGACATGTTTTGGTTTAAAAATGTTTACAAAGAAAACGAAACAAAGCGAACGGACCTAATGAGCACAATAACAAGTTCCAGGACGAATAACATTTAATGACACCAAATTTGATTTAGCGGCGGCGGCCAGCAATGAAGTCATTATTTTCCATTTCCGCGGCGGGGTTAAGTCGATAACTCGAAAATGACGGTCGTTCATATCAACGAGCCCGTCAGGGCCTTCATCACTCATTCACCAACTTTTCCTTTTACATCGTTATTTTGTGGAAGTCAAGAAATATTCAATAAATAACACTTGCGTCGTACGACAATTGTGTATACATTCTACATAACTTTTTTATTGAAGGTAATTTTATTCGTCTTTGCTTATAGGTTGTCTATTATTAAAAGACGATACATAGGAATCGCAAGTATTATTTCGTATATTTTAAATATTGACAACGGTAAATGTTTTTCAATTAAATTTCACCACAGCTGTGACTTTGTTGTCTAGTGACGTCACGCGAACTGCTCGTCTGCTATGTTTCATGCCCTTCTTCAGAAGTTGCCCGGGCTTGCCGGCCTCGGGGACAATTACTCTGTTTAATTCTAAATATAGATGCGATTCTGCCTAAAGCTGATATATGTGCTACGTAGACATAAAGTTATCAAAGATTTTATTTTTATTTATTTCGTAAGCATAGTTTATGTTTTTGAAAAGACAGGTACGTGAAAATTTGAGATTTTGGTGCATTGACCAGAAAATAATACTATTCCATAGTTTCTCTACATAAAAAAAAACTATATGGAATTTGTGTCTGTAATGAGCTTGGTTAATATTTAATTTAATATTATTCCTTTAGCGACACATAATGGTAATGTTGTTATTTGGAAATACAATAAATATTTTAAGGTACCGTACCTATTGCAATGGTGCAATATGGCCGTAGTTCAATACAAATGTTGCTTATAGTTATAGCGCTATCTTTTTTAGTTACCACCCCACTTCGGATCGATTTTATTAATGAAAATTTTCTGTACATTCATTACACCTCTGTTTCAAAGTACTTTTACTATTGTATAAGTTTGAAATTGTTTTAATATATCGTGTGCGCAAATTATGTAATGATTGAAATAAATCTATTGATAGAATCATACTTTAAGGAATATTTATGTTTAGATATTACATTTTATGTACCATTCCAACGAAAACGGAGAAGGGCTCGGACATTTATCTACATTGTGTGTTGTGGCGGTGGCCAGAACTCGGTAGGTACAAAACATATGACGTGAAAGTTCACGTACTCGACCCCCCGTTTGCCCGAGCGAGAGGCGCGCAGGCGGAGGTGGTGCGGGTGCGAGCGGGATGCACGGGGTGCGCCGCGGCGGTTTCGTACATCGCCACCCGTCCGCGCCCGTAAGCTCGTAATTTGCCTTTCTATTAGAGTGAGGGCGTGAAAAAAGGAAAGCGTTTACGGCAGGTTTAATGGGAGCGAGAGGGTAGGAGGGTAGAAATACGGCCACCCGTCGGGAGGAGGGAAAATTTTCGGTTTTCACTGAGTTTTTGCGGAGATGCGCCCCTCCTCCGAATAATTAGCAGAAGTGGTGGCTTAGTTTTCTCCCGCACGAGGGCCGACGGGGAGGAGGTTCCTCTATTTGTCGTTTAAGAGTTAATCGGTCGAGCGATTCGTCACCCCCGGGAGAGCACGCCGCCGGCGATATTATATCTTTATTATGAGACTACTAAACCCGTCGTCCGCCCCGGGCGATTAACGAAATCGTGATTATTGATAACTTTGTTTGGTGGAGTGGAGTAGAGTGCGGGTGCGGCATACCCATTTATTATGTCACTTGGCAAACTGTCACTAACCGTTATAGAGATAACTTACAAATCGGACGTAAAATTAAATTTCATTTTCATTTCTTCGCACGTCACGACTGTCTCGAGAACCAGTGAATGAAATGAGTATCAGCTTTACGTATTGTAATGGTACGGCCTATTTTTGTTGTGTATCCTTCGTGTTCCGTCACATAACATGTCATTAAGGCAGGGAAGTGACAAACAGCAGTAAACATTTCTGGTGTGCCGACTGTCTATTAGCTGTAATAGCATGCTCCGTGCGACATATGCTTGGCGAGGAACTTTTGTTTGTTACCCCCAATTGTGTCACTAAATTATACTTACCGCATAGTGAACGCTCATTGCGACGTAACATTGATTATACCGCTTCCGTCGGCGCTTGACGATCATACTTGTCTTATAACCGGTTCAATGCAAAAACACACGAAAAAGGTGTGATTTATTTATCTGCATTGTTGTTAAACAAGCCATGGCTTTGAGTCCGTCATTTGTTACGTGTGTAATGCAGTAAAATTAGTTAATATTTTTATTATTTCAAATGCCTACTATGTTTCATTACCGTCATTAAAGTAATATACTAAATAACAAACACTTCTCTTTCATTTGAATTCTCGTAATATAATAATTTTTAGAATTGCTTTGTTTAAAGCATGTATTAGTAATACTTTTTATTTAACTGAGTGCGTTTCCAAAGGCGTTAAAAGTGCAATCAGTGATACTCGCTCACTTGAGACTTAGGTAGAGAGACGTTTTCAAGGTACGCAATAACTCTGCCGGTGTTGCTTACAGAACTAATCAGCTGAATCGCTATGTGTTGGTCTCCAATCAGCATCAAATGAGCGATGACGGCAATTAAAACGGATCGCCTTACCGAATCAATAAGCCGGCACGATAAGCCAATTAATTGCACACGAGTTCGCCGCCATTCCCCGAGGTGTACTAGGCTCTATTGAATTGTAATGTATATTTCACTTGCATAGGAAATAGCTCAATATACTGCTTATATGGAATTTAAAGTGTGTTTGTTTTACATAGTTCTGAAAAGGAATTAATGTCCTTCGGTATATAAAGGAACACAGGATATTTCCAAATAAATATAAATACAGCGGAAAACCTTTATAAAAATTTGTGGTCTATATGAGAAATATTTCTATGAAGACCGTTACAAATACTATATATGATTAAAGGCATTTTAAATTGATATAAGTTTAACTGTATAGCTTTATAGTTCTTTAAAAATGGAACAAATTTAGATTTTTTTAATTGAAAGTTTGTTTTTTTAATTGAAAGAATAACAGGAACGAAAGTCTCCTTAAAAATCTGGCTATTATCATATCTCTTGTAATTTTTTTAAGTAAGAAGTTTTTAACATACATTTTCAGTAAAATTATAAAATATTCGTGTGGGGTAGAAATAGTTGTGGACCTGGTCCATTTACAAATCTTAAATTTTCAGTTGAAAGAGCGGCACAGCAGGGGACTACTAAGAAGTTGACTTGCTGCACCAAATGCAGGCCATTAATTACATGACAATAGCTGTGTTGTGGTCGTTGAAAAGATGCTGCTGAGATTCAACAATGTACTATTTTTTATTTGCAAAAGTATTGTACATACCACCTGTATAAATTTTTACTTCCTGTCAAGTCTTTAAAGTGGTAACGAAGTCGGAGGTCTAATAGTTTATACGGACACAGAAACACAGGCAATAAATTTAAAGCAATGCTACACAACAAAATTTTAAAAGAGATTATTCATATGTAACAAAATCTTATGATATATATCAACGTTTCACGAGACTTAATCTCATATTTGAAGATTAACTAACAAAGGAGACGAGATTTGTATTTGTAAATCTGCTCACATTTTTTTGAAATTTCTTTCTGCCCTCGAGAAACGGTATCGAAATCACCTGCATAAAATTTTGTATTTGCGAGCAGGTCGTTGTGTGTGGTATTGGCTACAATGGTGTTTGGGTTGGCATTCGTCACGGGGCGCCGCGGGCGAGGGGGCGAAGTCCCATGATTGATGACCGGTGCCTCCACCGCGCCGCGCGAGCGCCGAATGCACTCATTATGCGCGCTCAATAATACCGTGTCTAAAAATGTCTCACCGCATTCTGTTCATGCAAAGTCTTTCATATTTCATGTTATTATTTCTATTTGAATGTATTTTTTTATTCTTTAAGGCGACGAGAGAAGTTCACTGGCGATAAGTTATACGCCTGCCCATAACAAAGTAGAGCTAGTTAAAAATGTATTTATTGTACCGCATTGCGCTTAACCCCTTGAGACATAGGGTATGAAATTATCTCTGTAATTTCACTAGCCTACAACGCCCTATAAATCGTCATATAGTAATGTTTGCACATTTCTGTTTGCCAGCTGCTATAGGAGGTGCGTTGGTACCTACCTAGATCGTGTATTACAACAGTGAGCTACCACCTGTAAATATTATATCATAGTGTATTTACCTCAAATGTAATTCAACAATAATTAATAGCCTATTTTGTTATCAATAAAGTGATGAGCAGTGCTTTCTTCTAGTTATAACAATGAGGCACTAGAAATTATGAAATGTTTATGTTCATTACCCTAGTAATTTTATTATGTTCTTTTTTCATATAGATAAAAGCTAGTGTAATATTTACATAGTATGTAGTAAGGAAATATGCGCAGCTGTGGTAATTATGAAGACGTAGAGGATCATAGGCACTAGAAAATTTAGTAAGGCCTATTGGTAAGAATAGAATAATCAGAATTTTTAATATTTATCTCCTAATTTCTGTGTGTTGAGTATCTGATAGATATAATTTTGGTACAATTAATTTAAGCGAAATGGAGCGGGAACGATGTGCGGTTCTATGTTACCGGTGTACGGTTGTATATTATCCCGTAATATAATACGCGGTCCGATGGACGCGATAGCACCTACCAAATAATCATAATCTCTGGCGGGCTCCGTAAATAGAAATTATTTCATGTCGGGACAGGTGTAGCGTCGGGTTACGCGGCCGCACGGGTGGTTCATTAGCATTTGCCCGAATTATGGGCCTGCCTCACCGTAAAACAGGTGAACGCCGTCTCATCCAAGTTGGGAAGCGTCAATGATGCCTTGACACTATCTCACTAACATCCTTGCCCTGCAAACGGAAGAAGCATAATTAGAAACAGTTAAAAATGTTTTAACTACTTAATTCTGTTCATTCTATACCGTCACCGACATAAAATATTCAGTATAGAGGCTGTCAGTCAAACTGGGCGTGGTTGATAAGATCGCGGACAACGAGATAGGGAACCGGACATTTTCAAACATGTAAATTAAGTTGTTATTTGTATTAACACTTTATATATAACGTTAATAAAGCCATTGACAATTTACTTTATACATTTTATATTACCCTTTCGCGTCATCATTAAAATTTATAATGATTTTGTTGATTAAAAATTAACATCTCTTCTTATACATGTTATGTCAAACAATGTACATGCTAAAAAGGTTTTTTTTTGTTAATGGAACACATTTAATTAATTTGTGTAATTCTTACATTCGGCGATGAACTGTAGTGAATTTTAATTAAACTAATTTTTAATAATGTATATATGAAATTTATTTAGTTATGTGTATTAAAATTCTAGTTAAAAGATTACTTTTCGTATTCCGGTTAAATTATGGACACGGCGGTGCCGTTGACGTGTTTTTATTGTAGCATAATAAACTACAATTAGTACGGCCCTAATTAACTATGGCTTTGGTGATAATTTTTTTTATTTCAGGTACCTCTGTCGCGTGTCCACCAACAGTTCCGTGTAAAATTAGCTTACCCGTGTTCCTTGTGGCCGATGATACAACCTGTAACTGACAAAACATTACAGATAAGAACACGCTTTTTACTGTTCAAAGCGAAATATATCTAAGGCTGCATCGATTATGTTGAATAATCGGTTATCAACTTTATTTGAATAATTTTACAGTTCATTTCGTTAATGCTTGTATATGATTTTGGAAAATTGCTATCCTTTGTTTTTTATGAATAATTTCATACCAGATAAACGTTAGGCTGTTTGGATTTTCTTATAATATTTATCCCTCCGTACAGATATCTTTTTTAATATCCTGAGAGTGTACGAAAGTTTAGATAATTTAAAGGTCGGTTAAACACAAAGCGTTATGTATAGAAAAAACTTCCTTATTTATGATAATAGTGATAAATAGCAAAATAAGTTATTGGTCCTTACGAAATTGATAAAATATTCGAACAGCCTCACTTTATCACAAAGCAAACAAATTTTTTATCTGTTTTATTAACATTCAAAATTCACAGAAACTGTCATACTTAATATCTAATACTCGACAGTAATGTGAACGTAACGAAGTGAAGTATGCAAGGATTTAAATAGTCTTCAGTTTCCTGTCACGGAAATGCCTTTCAATGCCTTACAAATGCTGTTATCGGTATTTGCTTCAGTAATACTAAACAATAATTTTTAACGCAATTACCTAGAAAAAATACAAGCGTTCTCTTATTCAACAACCTTCAAATTAGGCAATATTGCATAACAAACTACTATATCAGTAATATTGTATATATAGTAAATAGTACCGATCGAATTAAGACATTGTTTTTTTTTTGTTTTAATCTTACATATTACAAAACGGACAACCAAGTTGTCACCAACCGCTTCTAGAAACTTATCGGCGACAGATCTTAACCATTTCAAATCACATGGAATTTGTATCGGATACTGAATGCTTAATTTGCTTGTTACCTTTTACCAGCTTTATTGGTATGGTGTTAAAATCGATTATCGCGGTAAGGAATTACATATTAACTTAAAAGTAGGATGCGACGGGTCGGACGAGTCAGGCATGTTGCTCGTTTTGTTTTCATCGCCTAATCCCGCGCTTAGCTAACTGTTTTGACAAGGTTTTAGATGTGGCGATAACTCAATGTTTTACTTTTTTAGTTTTAAATTTTTTTTATTACCCAGTAAGTTAAGTAAGTAAAACAAGTGATTATTAAATCTTTAAATATTTATACTTAGTAATTAGTTACTTTTGATGTGTGTGACAGTTTTTTGTTATATTGTCGAACATGTCTATGACGACGACTCTTTGGACGACATATTCATTTCTCTCCGTTTCATGTAGAATTGGATACGAGATGCTTCCTATCCAGCGGTCGTGATAATATCTCCGTAGTAGGTCAAAGGCACCGGCCATCTCAGTGACAGCACACCACAATACACCCGTTTAACACGCTCGTCGCATTTGGATGATCCCTTGACAGCCAACTCGTACGTTTGACGTAGCTTTTTGATTCGTTTTAGATCTCGTCAGAACTTGGCTTACAACTTTGACAATAATCTCATCATTGGGATATTGCTCGGACGGCATCACTTTAATAACAATTTGCTTAGATTTCAAGCAGCATTCGATTGAAATCCGTTTTTGTTAGCGATGGTGGCTGTTTATACAGTAACAGTAATTACTTAAGTAATAAGCCTGGTTTCATGAATAGGAGTAAATCTATTGAATTTGAATTAAAATGTCCTACTTTGTGGTTTTGTAGGATCGATACAAGATTTTTGTTCAATATATTTTAATAGATTGAAAGTTGCCGCAGTAGGCTGAGGGACTTACACCAAAGCTTGTGCACGTTTCTAAATAGACAGCGGTTGAATGAACAATGAGCGCAGGGCGGCGGGTGCGGGCGGCGTGCGCTAGGCGTGTCCGCGCTTCATCGATCGCAGCCTCCGACGCTCCTCGACGACGTCTGCTCCCCACACTCGCCCCCTCCCCCCCTTTCGCCGCACCTCGCTCCCGCATCCCTCTACCCGCCCCGCGCACGTTAGCGCCCCAACCGACTGCATTTACCACCCACCTCCCCTCGTCCTACATACCACTACCTGCCCGTCCATCGTCTGCTCTAACTCTGGACATAATCCCGCAAAATTTTCCGTTCGTAACGTAATATAAAAGCAGTATTATATTCAACGGAATATATCACCGACTCGCTAGAGAGGTGTCGACTCGTATCCGGTAGCAGATTCTCAATGCTTAATCTGAACTTTACAATTAAACCCAATTAAAATCACTCCGCGAGCGACCTGCGAATGTAATTTCTGCTCATTAAAAACGTAATAACATTACAAATTTTACGTGCGTACGAAGTAGCCTCTTTTAATACCCACATAATCAACAAAAACATTTTGATTTCAATACACGAACGTTTCAAACAAAGCGAGAAGCTATAACTTAGTGTAATAACCTTCGTATACATATACGAGTATCATATATAAGTACGTTTGAGTCGTTATTTAATAATATGGGACCATATATTTAGGAATTGTGTGAATTGAATTGTGACTGGTGATAAGTCTCTGTTGCACTGGTGATAGGTCTCTGATGCCGGAGATAACGTAGGTACGTACCACCGTGTTCCCGTTTGAAGAGTGCTGTATGTTATTAAAATTACTAAGGTAACGAGACTTAACCCCTTATGTATCAAGGGGACGAGCAGAATGCGGTGTAGTTCAGACTATCTTAATGTTGTTATGGGCAAACATATCACTTACTATCAGATGAACGTGGCCATGGAGAATATAAAAAATATTTGTTAAAGGTTTTGAGAAACGCATATTAAAAGTTCTTTTTCACCAAAATAGCTGACAGTTGGCTGTATTAACGGAACCTCAGTAGACATAACTAGTTCACACCGGTGATGTGATATAAGAACTTTAATTTTCGTCTGTGTGGAGGCAACAACGTAAGGCATTAGTGGTCTAAATTAAATTTGTCGGGTGTCGGATCGGCGCCAGGGCCGGTCATCGATCATCTGTAATGGTATGGCCACACTAACGACCCTGCCCCCTGTCCCCCGCGGGATCACCATACCTCGCGGCCGCCACAATCATCAACGATTCATCACTACGTTGGCGAACATGGCTCGCTTAGTTACTGTGTAACGTCCACTATAATTTTTACAGCGCATGTTACAACAGATAAAAGCAGTTTCTAATTTTAACTATGGAAAACTTAAGGTGAAATCACATTTTTTATCTCGGTAAATAGACGAGATGGGCAAGACGTTCACCTGATGGTAAGTGGTACGCTTGCCTGTAACAACGTGGCGCTATTGCAGATGGTATACACACCACCACATCGCGTTAGTCGTCTTAAGACCTGAGGTATTAAATTTCTTTACCTTAGTAATGTGACTAGTATGCAGCACCGTTTAAACTGAAACACATTAATATTTTTACATACAAAGTAGTATTATATTGGCACATTACTGTTTGGTGGATGAAATATGCGTTGCGATGGCACCTACCAGAACTGTCTCCGACGACAGACACTTGTCACCGATGAATATCTTTTTAAAATAATGTATTTCCTTATTATACGTATAAATTATATTAATATGCATGTTTAAAGCTTCGTTTTTACTTTTATTCCAGTATTAAATGATTATTACACTCGGTTTCAGTAACTCCAATGTAATATGAGTAGTTTCGCTTGTCCGCTTCCGGCGATCCGCGAGCGCGTCTGGATGAGCTTGCAATTTTTCATCACATTCAATTACCCGTGCCGTGACCAGGTGATGTCGTGGCTTCATGAAGAAACGAGCTCCGAGACATATTCCTCGGTCGGACCGCATCGCTAATTGCATCAGCAGCTGACTCCGGCTAAGTGCAGATATCAATCTTGACTCACTTAACTCACCTCACTACTTGTACGCGAACAAAACACTTGCTTCATACTTATAATTAGTGAAAATACTGAGGGGAAAAAATCGAAATCATACCATGGTAACGAGCGTAATTTAACTATAATTAAAGGGTGGTTCACTTGTAGCGTTAGTCCGAAAGGGAATGACGAAGTATTTAATTTTGTTTTTACTATTCGTGAACTTTTTCTATTCCTTCAGAAGTATTTACATCAGATTATAAACCAGTTAAAATTTAAAATTTTTACAAATATTTTCTTTTAAACAATCTTATTTGTGACCAAATTTACAATTGTCCGAACAGTGGTTAGTTTCTATTTAAAATAGGTGGCTGAACAAGTTGTAGTTTTTGTTGATATTACAACTAATTAAACAAGGAGTGAGCAAATGATAACGTAAATTTGATCTTAAATAAAAGAGGCTTTATTGACAGTGTTGCTTCTCAATAGGCTAACACAGCTCCGTAAATAGTGATTTTATTGCATCAAAATAGAAAAACACGGGTCTCTTAAATGTTACCCTTTCCCATAATTTTATAACTTTAACTAAACATTTATTAAATATAAAAATTTGACAACTGCTTCTTCTAAAGGTCAATTAATAAAAAACCGTAGCTCTGCATCCATACTTTCAAATTTTACAACAGGTTTATGTTGTACGGATTCGAACCATGATACATATGAAAGTTGTATTTTAAAATCCTTTATAGGTTAGCGACTGGCAGAATAACAGGAAACACGTCGTGATACAATGAATATCAGTTATCGATTAATATTTCTTATAACTTGTAGGGTCACAGTCCACGTAAAGGATATTTGCTATAACTTTGTACTGTATTATTTCTAAAATGTTAAGTCTGTTAGTTAACATTTTTGTGTATCGGCTTAAGTAGCAAATAATTACTTGTGGTAGTAGCGGATAACTATTCACTATGTGATAATTGCACCCGCTTGTATATGACGAGCCAATTTCACTGTATAAATTTTATTGCAGGTCGAATTCAATAAAACTCAACGATCTTTCAAAACACTGATCAACGTTTAAATTTCTCTTATCTACAGTCTCCAGTTGCTGTGCAATTATCTGTATGAAATTTAATGCAATTAATCTAAAATTGCTTTTGTATAATAAACTTTTCTAAATTAATACGGAGGGGCTCGTAGTAAATTTAAGTTTTAAGTAGCGTGTTTTTAGAGTGTATAATGGCATGCGATTTAATAAAGAGTGAAGATAGAAGCAAAAAGGATGCGAGGAGGCGGTCATTAGCGAAATGAAGCCATTAAGAGCGTGTAAAACAGTTAATTACAACTGCGTAATCTCGTCTCGAGGTGGCTCCAATTCAGTCAAGGGTCCCGCAATGGACCCCGGTAATAATGATAAAATGTAATTCGATTTCCTGGCTGCCGTCCCTACAAAGCATATTTCTTTCTATACAACACCTGTCCAAAATTTAATTAAATCAATTATGTATTCAAATTTCCTCATAATTGTTAAATTTGCAGTATTAATAATAAATATAATCAGCTAAAGATGTAAATTAAGTAAAACTTACTTATTTCTTTTTAGCAGAAGGTACGAATTAAGTAATAATTAATTTTATGAGGTATATATTTATTTATTAATTTATTCTTGCGGTACACTACTAAGGCACACAGGGAGGACTTAATACTGTAATAGCATTCTCTGCCAGTCAACCCTTGGAGACAGATATTGTAGATAGGGGCATAAGGTAACAGTTGATGCATACATTAAATAGTTTATACATAGCTATAGATTTTTGAATAATTACAAATAAAAGTCGTAGTAAATATATATGTATATATACAATACACACATACATCCAAAGGAAATAAAAAAAATTGTAGTTATGCATAAAAAATTAAATAGTGATAGGCAGAAGAGGTTAGTTGCGGTGCGGTAATTATGTTGCAGAAGTCTTTTAAAAGCGTGCCTACTGGAAGGTAGCATGTTATCAGGTAAGATGTTCCAGAGGAGTATCGACTGAACCGTGTAAGATGAGTTGAAGAATTGCGTGTTATGCTGAAGTATAGTTGAAACCCAGACTCCTCGTTATCGAGAAATAAGTTTTTCATATTAAATTAACCGATGGACAGTCTACTGCTGAGCATAGGTCTCTTTTGCGATCTAGTAATATGGTATACTTTCTGAATTAATAAGGGGCTATATAACAATTCAAACGACGTTTTTTTCGTATTGTTTGTTTAACCTGTTGTTCTATTTTTTTTGCATTACATAATAGGCTTGTGTTTTAACAAGTACATTGATATGTCTGATAGTTTAAATTTATTATTGTGACATTCGTTTATTTGGCGTCATAGGTCGATGAAAAAATTTTTCGCAGCTGATGGCTTAATACGGGCTTCGTGTTCATGTGTAATTTGTCTTCGTTTCTTTCTATTACAGCGTCATGTTTGCTTGGAACATAGCCCTTG
>DWLS01002077.1:0-19164 GCA_018246255.1 Pachliopta kotzebuea
CTAACGGAATAATTTTATTTAATTATACAACATATTCATTTGGATATAGTTCTTCATAATTTTGAAATAGTGCTTTTTATTTGCAGCGCTTAGAACATTAGGACTAACATTCTCATATATAAATATCCAAAAAAAGAATTTGAGTTGCTTTTTTTAACTGCTTTATCACAATTTACGTATCAAAATTGAAAGTTGTCTTGTTTATTCTTGTGTTATCCTTATCTAGAATATTAGTAATATATTGATTAAGCATGCTATGAATTGTTCACGTTCTTGGAATACACACTCACCGTCCGATGGTTCAATGTATAATCTTCACTAGATATTTTGCTATGACACTCGAGACTGTAGTCAAACGCTATTTAACATGTTATTAAGCTTTCATTTCTGTTTAGTTTTTAAGTACTGTTTTATAATTAAAGTATAGACACTTCTTTCATTCCAACATTCCTTAATTCCAGCACCTAAGTTAAAGTTTCACTTTGATTTCTCAATTTAGTCCCCATTCCTCCTTAATACTTTATTCAAATCTAACATGCACTTTAAGTATCATTAATTAAATTACACGATAACATTATGTATGTACGCGCACAAACACATCTCATGTAATCTTTCCTAATTAGGTAGCTGAAAATCAGTAAGTTGTCCAATATGGACAACATTTACACTGAGCTACGGCCTTTTTGCACTATTGAATTACTTTCAGCTGTCGGAATTGGAATATAATTAGGTTTATGCACTTTTCTATAATTAGCTATAGTTTTATTATTATAATCATTTGTTTGTATATCTGTACTGCATGGACAAATAAACGAATTATCTATCTATCTATCTATGTATCTATCTATCTATCCATCTATCTACCTATCAATCTATCTATATATCTATAGTATGTCTGCTTTAAACATGTCATATTCGATTGATGGTGGTTGGGAAGGTGTGTACGATTGGTTTATCCTTCAGGCATAACCCGACGTCGGGGACGCTGGCGACTGTCGCGACGCGGCCACACCTACGGCAGTCTAGACTCTACGCCAGAGCCCCAGGCCTCCAGCAGCGCGGAGCAGCTCGACAACGAGATCTAATTCAAACACCAGATCGCAATTCGCAATTGTACTTTAGACTTTTAAAAAATATTTACGTAATCAAGCACATAAAACAAAACTATTTTAAGCATTCAATGCTGTAATTTCGCCTAATTTTTTTGAAACTTTGATATTATTCAGATATTGTAGTTTTTCAACATAATCAAAAAAAATACTATTAACAATGAAAATATTTCTAATCTCATGTTCATAGATATTGATCATTATTAATTTAATATTTGTATATATAACTTAACGTAGAATTGTTAATGAATCCGGAATGTTACAAAATCAGTAAGTAATGTTTGAAAATAGTTTGTTTATAAATATATGTTATGTATGTTAAATTTTATATAGTTAATAGTATATTATGATAGTTGTAGATATTTTAGTATGTTACAATTGCGAATCGCGACACTTAGTGATATTCGGTGAAATGTTAATGAACTAGACTAGTATATAGTGACGTTAGTAACGACACGAATAAGACTAGATACGATTGATGTAATATATCTATATATCTAATTTTATTATATATTAATAATTAATATATTTGTTATCATAGAAATGATCTGTATGCGATTTTAAACAGAAGCCCAGTTTGAAACTGGGAAGATGAAATTTATTTATTTTGACGTTAACCAATTCGGTTTCAAATATCTATTTAATGGTTAAATTCTTCATCAGCCGATAGACGTCCACTGTTGGACATTAACCTTCCCTAATAGTGAAGGGATATGGGCCATATCCCACGCTGGCCCAATGTGAGTGATTCTCAACCTTTTGTTTGTTGCGGCAAACTATTAACAATTTCAAAATTTGGCGGCGCACAAAGAAAAAAATAAGCTTAAATATAATTTACTTACAACTTTGAAACAACAAACTGCGTAAAATAATTTATGATAATAATTTTAAATGTTCGACAAAATGATATGTAAAGATAGATATAGGTACTACAAAAATAACAGTATATTTATTATTAAGGGATTATCTAAAATTTAGCGACACACACTCCTTTTTTCACAGTTGAGAATCACTGGCCTAGAGGTTAAATTATTGTTCATATATAATTTTTTATTTTGTCTTCCATCCATCTAAACTAAATAAGAAACAATCATAAATTATAATATATTTAACATTGATATTTTAGTAATTTTCAATACTCATTAAGTGTTCACAATGTTGCCATTTTTCAAGTCTCGAAGTTTTGCAAGCAATATTAAATTAATATGTAAAATTTATTTTATTATGTATTTAGATTAAGTAATTAAAAAAAAGACAAAAACATTTGATGCAATCCAGTGTTATCAACTAGGGGCAAAGGTTTATGGACGGCAGAGCCTAAATTATTATAAAAATTTAGAAGAAAAAATGTACGCATGATGTTGTCTAGATTATAATTGTTAAAAAATTAAGAAACTAAATATTTCTTATATTTTAAACAATATTTATATTAAATCTTCAAATTTAATTCGGCTATAGTCATCTATAGACATTTTTGTAACTGTATGGGGTAATTATTCGTTAAAAAATAAACATAATATATCATATATATAAAGCTAAAGTTAGTAAATAATGTCTTATTAATTTAATACTTGTGATAAATAGGTATTACAAAATCATTTTTTTTTTTAATAAATCTGTTTCGAAAATATTCGAACTTGAAATATTTAATGATATATGAAATGATATTAATTAAATAGTATTACTATGGTAATTTATGGTATATTGTTAGATAAGTAATTAATTACTTTGTGTAGACAAAAATTTTATTATTTAAATAATATTCAAATTAATTCCATATTAGAAATTTATGCGCGTCATCTTTATAGCGGTTTGTTATTAGTACAAACTTATATTGCCTCCAGTGGCTGTTTGCTTTATACGCGGTGGTACCTGGTGAGATACCAGCGCCACCTATGAGGTTTACGCTGGTTTATCCTCATTTTGTAAATCAGCCTCCATAACAGTACAGCTGTGATCCAGCTGCCAGCATATGAGCACCAGAACATTCTTAGTGAGAAGATAAAGGAAAAACTTCGCAGTCTTCAATGTACTTGTTACTGCCGACCAAAAAAGTATAAGTAGATCATTGTTAATTTTTTCTATTACAAATTAAACATCAGTAGTGTTTTTTACTTTATTATTTTTATTAATAATAATCATAATTATAAAACATTAATAAAATGTCAAAACTGTATTCTAAACAAATATCCTGTGACCTTTGCAAATGTTGGTCTAAATGTAATGGATGATGATGATAAAAAGAAATTTAAATTTATTTTTGAAGACTTAAATAGTCTTAAACCAAATGTTGCTGCATCATTAATAGCAGTAATACTACCAGGACTGCATGGAGTAAAAAATGTGAGTTTTTTTTGGTGAAATTCTCTTAACCTTGACTTCACCTAAACTGTAGAAATATTTCAAAAACTAGCTTAGAGCTTGTATTTTATAAAAACAATCATATTAATTATTAAAAGTATTATTAAATAATAAAGGTAAAAAAATAGCTTTGCCTTATCATAACTATTTTGAAAAAAAAAAATGGATTTTTTTTGGTTGTTTTATTTCAAATATATAGATAAAATATAATTCAGTTTTGTTATATTCTTATAATAATAATTTTTAATTTTTCATCACGAAAAAGGTTTAATATATTTGGTTGAATATTCGAACATTTGAAATAAGGCGGTGATTTTCTTATAGATTTATAATAATTGACATATTTCATACTTGAATTTTATCTAATTAACTTTCCGAGGCTAACAACTGATATATGATAAAGTAACTATCTTAGTTTTTTTTAAACATATCGACCTTAAAGATATACTAGTCTAATGGAACTAACGAAATATTTTTATCAAATGTAATAATATTATAGCTTTGTGTAGAAAATTTTGTATGCGTTTAATATCTTAACAGACTTCAATGGGATGTATTTTTAGATAATATACTGTATATATACTCACTGAAAACTTATATTACTGTTAATTTGACCAACTTATTTAATTTATATAAAACCTAAAGTAATCACATCGGCTATAGGAAACTCTACACTATTAACTCTTTTTATATTTCTTACGAGAAAGCTATATTGAAAAAGGACTATTTATTAAATTCCTAATATGGTGAAGAGTTTCTTAACTGTCATGTGATAAGTCAAGTTTTAGTTAAGTGTGGTTAGCGTTTAAAATATTTTATACTGTCTATCTATACAATTATATTTCTGATATCTAAAGCTATGTACACACAAGAATAATGATGTCCAATATTGAGATGAGCAGGCAAAAAAACTTTTATTAATCTGTGACGTCTGAAAGGTGATGGGAAAAATACTCATGTTAACAAAATAGAGTTAATAGTATGATATAATGGTGGCTGTTAATTGTATTAATTGGACAAAAATTGTTTAGAGTATGATATAGCTGGTATAACCTTTACAGGATGAAATGCCCAAAAACAATAAAGATTTTAAAACAAAGAATCTTGATATGAATTACTGAAAATATTACACAGTAGATATTGTATCAAGTCCTTGCTTTGATTTCGAAGCCACTTGTAGGTTGTTGGTACGATTTTTTTGAATTCTCTATTTATCATCATATTAGAGCCGAACTATTTTTACCTTATAAGATTACAATGTGCCGGAATGGTCTAAGGACAAATTTTCTAGTTTTAGACAAAAGTCGTGAGTTCGATTCTAAGAGAAATTTGACTTTTACTCTTTCCCCTTTTGAGTGTTGACTTTGAACTTTTATATATCCTTAACCGGAAGAGCTGTAGATTTTTTGATTTCTGATTTCCTGCCTTCATATCCTGTACTTCATTTTATCCTGACAGAGTATCCATGTAGCTGTTCCAGTTTAAAAGTTTACAAGCGTTACAATGTATTTAATACAGCGCATCAGGCATTAGTCTATTTTACGCTTATGCAATCAGGTTATGAAGACTAAATCATAAGAAATCAAAATAAAGATTAGAAAAAGTAATTTTGGATGTACACGGCAAAGGGAAATGTTTAACAAGATAATTATTTGTCATGTTCACCATTTTTATTATAAAACAATGTTATTGTTGTGTGCACATAGTTATATGTGTTTATAGAAAAAGCAAATTGTACTAACAACCGCGTACATCAATACTTTGATGTTTTATACCATTGTAATTTGTATACTCTGTACATAAAGCGTTTATTGATCTTTAAATAAATTCTGTGTAATAGTGTTTTTAATAAATGATATAAATAACATTGATTTTTTATTTCTCGCTTACTAAATGTAACCCAAGTGATGTGTTTACACAATGACTAAAAACAACTTAATAGAAACATTTATTTCATGCTAATAAGTTTGTCATAATTAATACAGTTATACATTATTAGTAGAGAAAGATATTTTCTTGCATATACATACTGAAAATATTCAAAAGTAAGAAAGTTTTCGTTAATACTGGGATCAGTAAAACTGGTGGTAAGTTTCAGTTGGTAAAAACCGCCTTTACCACCACAGCACTTATTTCGACCAGCAAATAGTAGTATGAAAAATTATACTTTGTTCTGGATTTAACACTAGATTTATCAGCTGTTTAATGCCTATTTTAACGAAAACCTAATATATTTGTTATGAATATATATAAAATAATATAAAGTTCATTTAATTATATTTTTAATTAAAGCTACAACAGTGATGATATCATTTCAAAAAGAAGAATATTTCATATGAAATATTCTTCTTTTAGAACCAATTTATATTGAACTTGCAAGACCAGTCAAATTAACTGGTCTGGTAAATCTAGTGTTAAAAGAGAATAGTAATTAGGAAAATTACTTGGGTAACGAAACTAAAAATTTTACATAACAAAGCGATGCCATTTAGATGTAAAAATCTTTAAAAGTATAACTTTGTTTTGGGCAAGTGTATTTGTTATTTGGTTATCTTGTGGCTCTGTTGAATAAAAATGCAAATTTTTTTATGTCACATCACTGCACTGATAAATAAGAACATCTTGAATATATATTTGTGCAGAGTTTACTACAACGCTCTATTTCCGCTCAGAATGTTGCGATGGTTATTTCTGGCGATAGTTCATATATAACGTATCTTTTAAATTTAGTACTGAACACAGTACTGTAATAATAGTTTACAGTATATTGCTATTATATTGTCCAATTTATTATTGGTACAGAAATATACTGCATTTCATCATCACAATTCATCCTATTGTTGGTTAGTTGTACATAAATAAAAAAATGTGAAATGTTTCCGAAAATAAACAACTTAAAGAAAATATTAATTTATTTATAAAAATATAATCACCTTGTAATATACAAAATTTTTCATTTCACAGAAGAAATATTTAATAATTGTTTTTCTCGTATATGTCAAAAATAAAAAATAATCTGAAAAATAATAAATGATGTTGCCATAGATAAAAATTGCTTTATTTAAAGAAACGATATGAACAGAGCGTTCAGCTGATTGTAAACGATATCTTTAACAATATGAAGCCAGTTAAGTTGATAAATATTGCACCAAATTTACCCCAGTAATTTCACTACACAATGTTAATTATTGAACACAGTAATGTTTGCACATTACTATTTGCCAACTGCAGTAGGAGCTGCGGCGGTACCTGCCTAGATGTTTTCCGGTAACAGAGAACTAAAACTAGTAAACGTAAACTGTATTATATGTCGTGTTATATATGCGAAATTAACGAGTTTATCATCATTAAATAAACTCTGATGATTTACTGTTTCATATTCAAAACCATAAATTCTTAGTAGCTAACCTAACTCATATAAACCAGATCCTTGTCGTTTTAGTAAATAAAATTTAAAAGGATTTATTAATATTTAGAAAACTTCTATTATTGCATTAAATATATTGTAAGACGTAGTATTTGATTCATACATAGAAAACAGATACTGTGTCTGCTAAGTATATACAATTGAATCAAGTTATAATTAGATAGAAATATCCTCTGTTGTAATCTGGCACTGGACACGCAAACACATGTAGAGCAGACAGTTCAAAGTTCTAAAGGACCGAACAAGTGTTTCGCCGGGCAGTCCTCGCTCTGGTCTCCGAGGAACTGGGCGAACAGCTCCTGATACCGCGACAACGTGATGCCGCCTCTTCTCCTGTCGTCATCCTGAAATGATGATAAAAAATCAAATGTAACCTTTGTGATAAAGCTTTCTGGTTTCGACAGAATTTTTTTTATATATCAGAATTATAATTATATATTTATTTAATATGTTTGTGTGTATATGTGTATCTATACTCTTTAGTAGTAACGACGTCGACCAGTCGTTTCCCAGTTGGACGAGGGCCAGGTGAAAGCTCTTGTTAACAATTTTATTCGTCCGATTGCATAATTTTTCACGCCGACGCTATTCACGGTGAATTTAAATATAACAATGTAATAATATGCTAACGTTTCACATTTTTTTGTAATAATTAACTCGCGGAATATTTCAGGTTAAGCTAACTAATAAATTCAGTAATACGGAATAAAACAAGGCGAAGTGACAAGTTGAACATTCAATCATGATGAGTTATACCTTTGTCCTTAACCACGCGGAGCAATTTAACTTTCTCCTACAAAGCACAATCTCTAAAAATTAAGTGAGTCTTCAGAACCAAACTAACAGAACCGTTTTATGTAGAAAATTAACCTATACGATTTCCGGCAAATGAGAGACAAATTTAATTACTGTTATGTTTCTGTATGGTATTTCAACTTAACTTGGTTAAGTTAACATGTCAACTAACATATTGTTAACTAAACGATATCAAATATATAAGATTTGCACGATTAAAGTACTGACTTACTGAGAACTTTGCATATCAATTTTATGAAAAAAGTGAAAACTTTGAATTAAATTTATTTAAACTTCAACATTGTAGAAAAGATATATTTAATAATTGAAATGCAGCGGTTTCCACATGTTTACTCATCAAAATTAGATTCCTAAACATTTATTTATAGCCCGTCATCTAGTTCACATCATCCGAGCGGTGGACATCTTAATTGCATACTTTACCCGAAATTACTTATTAAACGGTCCGCTTGCTAACACATAAATCTGCGTGACATCGTTTGGAAAATTATAGGAGAATTCGAGAAACTATCAAATGTTTAAATTTTATTACTCAACTACATAACATTTATTCTTTTACATCTCTAACTTATATCTATCTTATATCATGATTTATAACAGCGGTAGTATGATCATTAACGAATTCACTTCATCAAAACCGTATCAATTTGGCGATAAAAATTTGACCATTGCACTCTACTTCGTTGTTTTAAAATCATATTATATTTACTAAGAAATTCTGTAATAAACCTCTATAATAAGTCTCCTTTAAGATTTAAAATTTCCTCAAACTTATTGCAAATCAACTTTTCTACAAAAAAGATCGCCGTATATTTGAAAATCAATACAAAGACTAATAAAGATCTAAATGCTAATAAATAAAAACAATCTCTGAGTATTCTATACGGGCTGCTTAAGGTCCACACCTATTCGAACTTATCCTCCTCATCTATATGACAACTTCTTCAAGATCTACTAAAAGAGCTAATAATTTGTATTTCCTAAAAAGGAGTCTGCAAATCACAAGATGCTAAAGAACTTAGAACCGATCATGACGAATTTGTTACTTGCAATACTTGATTACTTAGTTTTAATATCAAAATTGTGTCTGTTTGTTGTTGTTACATTTACTTACATTCAATAAGGAATAGAACGCTTCATCTATTATTTTAATGTCTTCCAACACCATCCTCTGCACGCAGTCGTATCTGTATTCCTCCAGAGCTAAAACCCCGTCGCTGTTCAGATCTATCAATCTGAAATTTGATTCTATAAACGCCTTCATTGCCTGTGGAAAGTCTTCGTACCTTCGCCCAACGCAGCAATTCATTACCGCCTGTTTGAATTCGTCCACTGTTATTATACCATCCTAAAAAAAATAAACTAGCTCTAAAGTAAAAATATCAGAGATTGGGGTGTACACAAATAAGCGTCAAGCGTGTGCTGCGGCTGCGAAGTGTAGTTTAATCAAAGCACTGATAAATACTAAACAGCTTGTGTGAATACTTTATGATGCATGCAACGTTTTATTTGATGATGTAAAAATAAAAAATCGTTTGAATAAATCGTGTTGACATTATTTTCTGTAATCGTGTAAACGGTTTATTTACATTTGTTGCGTGTGCTGTGTACGCATTACCCACCTTAAGATATATCTAAATCATCATCATTATCAGCGGACAGAAGTTCAATTCTAGATACTGAATCTTCCTAAGGATTTCCAGACAGATTGGTCAACGTTAGCTAAATCGACCATCAACGCGGAGACTTTGATTCATTGGTAATCAGTTACAGGTAATGAATAGGAAAGGACAATCATAACGACAGCCATACGAAAGTTTAGCTATCCTTAGGGCATATAACTAATCACAACCATACTATTGATACATCTACAGGCAGATTTGCGAGCGCATCTTTTTCTAAAAGGAAACAAGTTTTTTGGCTGTCACTTATTTACTTCACTTCCTGTAAATGTAAGCGTTCACTTGTTGCCACGGACAGTCGCTTCACCTGGAGAGTTGCAACTATTTTATGAGCATTATGGTTATATAAAGATTGTCCAGGCACAGAAGGTTGCTCATGAACCAGTTGGTGCACTCTTTTAGAGAGAAGCTGGTAGTTCACCACAAGTCTATGTAATAGTAAATTATGCTTGCTGCTTAATACATTCGGCACCCATAATTTTAAAACGTTGGGTTTGTTGTTAATTTCCTTAACTCTAATTATAAATCTGTGATGTTTCAGCAAAACAAAAACTTGTAACCTTTTAGCGGCGGCGGAGCGTCGCGAACAGCGCGGTATAATATAAGGGATGTGATAACCGACATAGTCCGGCACCTTGTCGAAGTCCGCCAGCTGCGCGATCTCCTCCCAGAGGCTGAGCATGATGTGCTGGTACTTGTGGAGGCGAGCGGAGCTGCACTCGCCGCGACCCTCCAGCACGCACGAGCGCAGCGCCAGGCAGTGGAAGTCGTGGGCATCCAAATAACCGTTGCAGTCGATGTCTGTCCATTATTCAAAACAACAGGAAAACACCTTTTAATACGAGATACAAAAAGGGTGTAATAAGGATTCCTCCGGGGTCGGCAACGCGCTAGTGGTGCCTGCAGCCGTCTATAGGCTACGGTAACTGCTTACCATCAGGCAGGTCGTATGCTTGTTTGCCAACTTAGTGGTATAAAAAAGAAGATACAATTACATGATATTATCACAAAAATTATATACTATGTTAAAAGTTACAACTTCAATTAATATTTTGTGAGAATATATTTTATCAGTATAATATAAATAAAATCTAAGAACTAGAAAACTTCCTTTCGAGTGACTTTCAAACATAAAATAACTTGATCAAAATAGGTTAAACAAGTTATTTACTTACAAGGTAATGAACAGACATATGAGTTGAATTTATAATACCCCATCATCGTAAGTCGATCAAAGATTTGTTTTCAGAATAAGTTCATCAATCCATATATCACTTCTAAAAATATCTGGGTTAATGCGATAAGTATCAAATTTTTCGACGGGATTAATACACAACTGTGTGTGACAATGTACTTGCGAACAAGGATTTAATGTTAATCCCCCGGACATAGTTAATCTGAGTAATATAAACAAACTCCCGGCCAAGTTTCTACAGCTGTTGCCCGCCATACAAACAAACAATAGAGCTTTGTCTATGGTACGACGTGTTTGGCGGGAAACGAGGAGATTATAGCAAATTATTATTAGAAGATAAAAATGACAAGTAAATCGTTGCTTTCATATAATAAAAGCTACTATTACCTGTTTCGCTTTCATATTTATTTTAAAAAGTTAGGAATTATCACACCATTTCGGATGCCTTATTTACTCTGCGAGTCTTTCTCATGATGACCATTTGCCTTATATTTGTTATTTAATCAATAAATATTAGGCAAATGTTATGGAAATACAAAGGTTAAATCAACGAAGGGCAAGTTATTAATCCTCTCTCATACGGACGACTTGTAAACAGGTAGTAAAATTACTAAAAATGAATATCATTGAACGACACGGTTCAAGTCCGATTTAACTCTGGCACCGTCGCCCGGCTGCCATTCACTGGCATTGTGAGAGAGACATGATTTAACTGCATTTTGCAACGTTGTGACTAACGCTTGGCCGGGAGCAGCAAGGAGACAATAGCTGGTAACAGTTCATTAAGAATTGTGCCAAAATCTATACGGATTCATTAAAGAGGTTTTTTATTTTAACGAAGCGACGGGAGATGCGATAAGTTCACCTGATGATAAATGCTAACTCTATTTACGTGCATTCTAATAAATTATGGGGAAAAATATAATCTATATAGAAAAATGCAAAAGTCGCGAACGTCATGGTGTGGATGACGTCGCTTGCGTTGTGTAGAAAGATATTTCGGAAATGAGAGTAATCAACCGGCCGTGAGCATTGCCTCATTTAAATATACGACTAAAACAATTATGGGATCTTAGCAAGTCATAGATTTAAACTAATTTCAAAGACACGCGTCCGACTTTATTTCAAAGATAAAAACCATTGAATATATCTGAAAAACAAAATGTGATATACGGAACTGACCTCCAACCTTTTTTAGATGCAGAGGTACCAATAGAAGATAAAGTAGTCGCTTGGTTATCATGAAATGTTATTTTCACAGCTTCTCTCAAAAATAAAATTTTCTACTAGTTATCGTTCAGTTATCGATATTCATTACACAGCTTATTTTTGAGAGTGTATATTGTGATGTAAAAAAATATTCACTCCATGGAAACAGTTACGTTTGTACATTAATAATGTGTTGATAGCAGTTACCTAAATAAATATCCTATGTCCTGTGAGTGAAAATTCACAACAACACGATACAAATAATACAAATGATTTGAAAATGGACGAAACAAGAAATTTGTGTTATTCGCGAAAGTGTTTTAACGAATCCTGAAGTTTTATTTATAAATTCTTTCCCCAAATGCTTGAATGGGACATCAATCCTATTTATTGTATCTCTTAAACAATTAACAAATTACTATACTACCTAGAACTAGCGAATTGCCTTGAGCGGTAAATTAAGAAAGTAAGCTGTAAAAGCTTTCAAATAAAAAAATATTTCAACGTAGATGAAAGTGAGAGCATTGGGATTGTGAATGTTTATAATTAAAATATTTTTAAATCTCACACATTAGATTAACAAATATACATACAATGTAATTTTAATTTCTATATCATCTGATATTTTTCAAGTTTTAAATATGAATACAACTAATATATGATTCACCATACATTTGTTTGTAGAGGGTGGGTACCAAAGTTGATCACTACGAGTCACCCGATCAGTAATATGTTATTTCACACGAATGAGCCACTTGAAATATTTGGCGAAACATTTTTGTCTTTGCGATTATCGAGAAAATACTATTTTGTTTAGTTATAATAAATATTGTAGCAAATTAAATAAACGCCACAATCAAGAAGAAATAATTGAAATAATTTTTCATACATAATTAAAATATTAAAAAGGACGAAAGTTTCCGATAGTAAATTAACGTCAAAAACTAATGAACTATTAAAGATCTTTAAGTAAAGTTAATAACAATGAATTAACACTTCAGGTATAATAGGTTTCAGCTAACTAGTGCTTTAGAACTTATCATAAATAATTCAAAAGCCCACAGTTTATCAAATACGTGAACAAAAACTAAACTCACCATATAAATATCGCACAACAAACGCCACTCTGTTATCCCATGAAGAAGCCATTCCAATTGTTGTGTATTTCCACAACTACCACAACCAAAATATATACGCGGTACTTTGTTTGGTTGTATAAACAAGAAATTGTGATTGAATACCAGCGAAACGCGGCGCTGTCCCGCGGGAACTGCTTGCAGCCGCAACTGAAAAATCTTTCGTGCATTGATTTCTCATATCGATGGTTTTAAATAAACTATAATGACAGTCACCTTGAATATTTTCTAAAGAAAACAACAACGTGATCAGGACCTTTAGTTTGTAGTAAGGTATGCACCGGCTTATTACTCCGAAGTAAGGAAAAGACTAGTAAGCGTTTTTAAACAGTATCATATTGACGCTTTCGCAGCGATGTTAGGTCTTCTTAATGCTCTAAAATTGTTATTAACTACAACGACTTTTAAACCAGAATAAAAAATATTTACCTCCGGTATAATGTAAAAATTAAATATTTGGATTTTTAACTCATTTAGCTAACTGTATATTATGATTCTTCTTTCTAAAGTGCCTTTCCAACTAGCAGAGGCTAGCGGTAAGTTCAGCATATTTCACCTTGCCTTGCAATGCGGTATAATGATTATTCAGAGTTTAAGATTATTTTGAGACACTTTAGTTAACTATAATTATATAACCGTCTTCAAAATAACCTTGAACCCTTCCGAAACTAAAATCAAAACAGTGGCGATAATTAAAATAATTATCAGTAACATTAAAGATATAGGTTTCTTAATAATTGATTTCATAAGTTGGAAGTGTGTCTTATCTCTTCAAAAATTTATTATTATTAGTGATCACAGTCTTAAATATTATGCACTAAATTACTAGCGATGTTCAAACGATTATAATTATATATATTCATTCTAGTTTTTTTTTGATAAGAAAAGATGTAGTAATTGATTTTTATTTTTAATAAAACTAATTTTTTTTTGTTTAACTGTCTTCACTTAATTGTTTTACCATGTTCTGTCACGGAGGGTCTTGCGGGAACAATGGGATAATAAATTTTTTTCTAATGTATAGTATTCGCGTAAATATCATTATGATATTTCTCTTTATCGATGATTTTAATTTAGTATCATCACTAGATTGCCCGCGTATCCTAGAATTTTGACACGAAATAAAACAATATAGCGAGACGCATTCGCGGGCTACGTCATCCGGCGAGACAACGTTTAAATATATCTGCTCAGCGCGATATATTATCGATCTCGTTTTTTACATGTTAATATTGCTTTTCAATCACTATAAATTGAAATCTTTATAATACAACAATCAACTGTTGAGTTAATGTATAATAAAAATGATTAGCAAAAGTCAAAAATATTAAAATAATTGCTTTCATTTATTATATTAAATTTACTGAATTTATTGTGTTATGTGCACTATTTTATTTTAGAGAGAAGATTGCCAAAGACATATTTAATATTGATAGATTTTATTTAGAAAATCGTTTTATTTAGAAAACTTTATTGGCAAGTTACGAAATTGTTTAAAATCTCTGTTAAGCATATGATATACACATTATATTGATTTTTTAAAATTTAATGTTTGATGTAAGATTGAGCAAATAGAAGCTCCATATATAATAAATAATAAAAACTATTGTGACAATATTTTTTCTCTTTCAATATTATTGCCTTTCAAATGCTGACAACATTTTCAATTTTGAACGTCAAAGTTTAAAATCTTATCTTTGTACATTAATAAATATTATTTATATTATTTCTGTAGCAAAATTTTGGAAGTTTTCCAAAGGACTATTTATTACCTTAGTATAACTTTATTGTATAATGTACATAAGTGATAAAAGATGGCTATTGGTATCAATGGTGTTAGTGCTCAGTACGTATTTACTTATTATTTATATATTGTTTGTAAGTTTTTTTCACAAGTGTTTACGAAATTTGTAGTTCTATAAGGTCATGAATGTTCTAAAAAAATGGTGTTGTTTCATTCCCTACACTGACCAACTAATTATCGGGATATAATTACTATAGTGATTTAATACTGTCTCCTCAATTTTCTTTTGTGTTCCAAATAAAAAGAGCTTTATCTCAATTATAGTTCATAAGATTTCATTACATTTAAAAATCATATATTTATCAATAACGAAAGATGAGACATTTTAACATATTTTATATTTTCTTTTCTAAGGTTTACCCATATCAACAACACAATATGATGTTGATGATGAAACTTTTGACAATGTAGAGAATGAGGAGGAACCAGACATTCCAAATGTGGATGAATCAGAATCTTTACTTTCGAACGTTGTCTCTGATGTCAACAAAACATTGACCAATCTTTACAACCATGTGACATCAGCAAATGTCACTATGAATAATCATACACAAGCAGCTAACGAAACACGGAAGCTTGTTAAATGTAAAGAGATTATATATGTAGGAACAGAGGATGTAGAGGTAGAAATTATAAATGGAACACACCTAGCTAAACTTTTGCAAGTGAAGCCGGAAGTTACTAGTCGTGATGTAGAGGCTGATTGTGTCTTAGTGTTATTCTATGCAAAAGCTTGCCCATTCAGTGCTCATGCAGCACCTCATTTTAACGCTCTTGTTAGAGCTTACCCCAACATCAAGATGGTAGCGCTTGATGCCTTGAAATATCATGGTATCAATGCACAATATGGAATAGTAGGTGTACCTACCCTTAAAATGTTCCACAATGGGAGACCTGTCGGCAAATTCAATGGAACAGAGTACAACATACAATCATTCAGCAAATTTGTTCATGCTATCACAGGGCAGTATCCTCATGAACTCTTGGTTACGTCAAAGGACTTCCAAGGGCCAGTTTCTAGTGTTGTAGAGAAAGATACTGATTATTTTCTAGTACTTTCTTGGTTATTTATAATAGTATGTTCAATATATTACTTCATGCAATCTAAATGGTGGAAAATGATTGTTGAAATGGTCCAGAACAATTGGAGGGAGTCTGAGGCTCAGCATGAGCACAATGACTAGTTTAAGACTATTAAATTATGTCTCTATTTTAATTTTTTTATTTGTCTTTATGAATGTTATAAATATGTATTCACCCAAAGTTATGCCTTATTCCGATTAAAAATAAATCCATCAATAAAGATTTCAGTCATTTGAGGATCTCAGATACATACATCAATAATCAAAACAACAAATAAAATATTTTATCTGTGATAGGTTGCTGAAGTCTATTGTGAAGTAATATCCTCCACTGAATTATCAAATAATGATTTTCTTTAACATGTGCTAAAATTGAGAAATGAATGAAGAGATGAGCTGGATCTTTACGTGATGGTGAGACAACGTGCTAATAACAATATAGTGCTGGTTTGGAAGGTTCATTCTGCACAACATATATTTGCGGCAAAGATGCTGTGATAGTGCTTGGACAATTTGAAATATGGAGACCTATGACTGGTAAATATAAATGACTATTATCTTAATATCACATTTGTATAATGAATATAATAAAATTGTTAACTTCCATAAATATATTTACTATTACATATATACACAGACAAAATAAAAGAAATATTTCAACTACACATTTCATAAAAGCTCTGCTGACATTTTAGTTTCATTAAGAGCTGCTAATATATTACTTGCTGTCAACTCGCTCATGGTGTTCCTTGCTTCAATAGAAGCACTACCGATGTGCGGTAGTACAACACAATTGTGCAGTTTAAAAAGTGGGCTGTCCAGCGGCAGGGGCTCCGGAGTTGTTACATCCAAACCAGCAGCTCTAATTGTATTATTTTTCAAAGCTTCTATTAAAGCATTCTGGTCTACAGTCCCACCTCGGCTTGTGTTGACAAATATAGCAGTTTTCTTCATCTTCTCAAATGCAGCTTTATTAAACATTTCTTTCGTTTCAGGAACTAAAGCACAGCAACAAATAACAAAGTCACTTTGTTTAAGCAATTCATCAAAAGTAACTTTGACAGCTCCAACTTCCTTTGCTTCCGGTCTTTCGCTGCGGTTGTAATAAATAATTTTTGAAGTGTTAAAAGACTTCACTCTCCGGGCCACTGCTTGGCCAATTCTACCGAATCCAACAATACCCACTGTAGAACCGGCAAGACCAGGTCCAGTCATCCATGTTGGTGCCCATGAAACCCAGCCCCCAGTTTTTGCTTCATGCTGTGCTTCTGGCAATCGTCTAGAAGTCGACAACAGCAGAGCTAACTGTAAAAGAATATGGAATGTATGCACTAAATTATTATAACTCTAGTCACTAAGAAAATTATTACTGGAAGTAAGCTAGCTGGCAATTTTCGGTCATGATTTACGTTTTATTTGTGTTTTGTTAATTATTCTACATATCCAAAGAAACCAACAAAATCATCAGGTTATTTGGCAGCTTCTTTCCGAAAATTCAATTGATAAAATTTACATGAACAAATTCTATTGTAAAATACAGTGGTTTTTACATTAATGGCTTACTGTGAGTTCTGCAGTAGCATCCGTCAACACATCAGGTGTGTATCCGATACGAATACCCCTTTTCTTACACTCTTGCACGTCAATGTGGTCATACCCAACCGATATTGTTGCTACCACTTTAAGGCATGGTCCAGCAGCGTCCAGTAATTCCTTGTCAATTTTATCAGTCAGAGAGCAGTATATTCCATTGACACCAGCCACACCTTTCAGAAATTCCTGCCTGGGTACTGGAGATGGTTGATTCCAGAATTTTACATCACAGCTGATAAAGTATTAAAATATTTGTATTATTGTGTAGAAGTCATTTTACAAAAAGTAGAATTACATGTTAATATTCTGGAGGAAGATTTGTTGGCTAGCTATATATATACTTTCTAAAACTGTGTATGGATTAAATATGTCCATGTTGATAATGTAGATAAAGTAGTAAGAAAATATAATACATTAATATTCTCAATAAATTTCAAAGAAAAATTCATGGTTAATTTAATATTAAAAAGACTAAATTATACCAACAAGTGGCCCATACAAAATTCTAAAACTTAGTGTACCCACAACTCGGGAACCCGACCACATACCAACAAAGTTCCAATGGCTCTTTTATCTGAAGGAAATTTTAGTCTCCTATCTCTTGTAGTTCTCGAAATTGAAAATTACAGATACATGGATGGACATTGTCATTTAAATAAGGATAGCAAATAGAGTATAATAGATGTAGATGTCAGATTTTTTTTATTTATGATTAACTTTTTATTAATTGGTATTTATGTTGATGGTATACTAAATATGTTGGATTGAATTATATATAATAACATCTAACTTTTTGTATACTTTTGAATCTTTTATAACATATTCGAATGGACCACTGTTAAATATAATTTACACTTGGAGGAAAAGAAATAAGTCATTAACATTGAACTTACTGTTGTTTAAGTAATTCTATGCCACAATGTGGCATGTCTGAGCGCGTTACGTAAACTTGGTATTTTCCAGCGTCACTCATGGTTCTAACTAAGTTTTTCCTGGCTCCTCTAGTAACTAAATAGGGTGCGGCAGCAACAAAGCCTTTATAAATCATGAACAGACTTAAGTTTTTTATGACACTTGTCAATTCCGCACTAACTCTTGAAAAAGTTCATTCTAATAATCTATGGCAAGTAGTACTTGCTTCGGCAGTACATATACTAAAAAAAAAAATCTATGGCAAGTATTTTGGCGGTGTTTCTAAGGATTTTTTGTCATTCGTCTCCTTAAAGAATGAGGGTTTCGCTACGTAAATTGCAAGATGTAAAGCGAACACTGTTGCCAAGATAACTTTTCCTTTAGCTGATTTTACAAATGACAATCCCGACATAATATCGTACTTTTAACTACAACTAAGTGTCGCTTAAATAAGGCTATCAATACACTAACCATTCAGTTAAAAAAGTCAACCTTGAACTTTTTACACACTTCCAGATTGATAATGTAATGGCATTGATAGCTGTTAACGTGATACTATGCAGGAAATATCATTGAAGTGTTAATAAAAAGCAAATGCTGACACCGTACAGCCACTAATCAAAAGAATCCTATTCAAAGAAATATTAAAATTCACATATTTTTTTAATTAATACGCACATTAAATCTATGTATACTAAATATATCAATCTGGATATTCCTTTAAAAGTCCTGTTACAAAAATATTTAGAACAAATTCGGTTCACTGAAACCGATTAGTGCAGTTGATTCTTGATTATTAAAAAGGCCAGGTTTACTAGTTAAACATTACATTGTATCT
>DWLS01002078.1:0-19163 GCA_018246255.1 Pachliopta kotzebuea
TTTTTATATTTGTACCCCCGATATCAACATCTCTGCAGTTCAAATCTCTTTCTCATATACACATACATGTTTGTGACAAGGTTCTCAAGCGGTTAAACCAATTTAATATAAATTTTAAATGGTCACTTATTCGGGTACGCTTAGATTTCCGCTCTTTTTATATTATTAGCTGTTTTCTCAAATCATTAAGAGAACTTTTCACGTCAGTGGCGCTGCAATTTTTTATTTTTCATCCAGAGAAATATAGACAGGCCGCGTCTGTGCGATAGACTTCAATAAACATGTTTGTACAATTCATTATATAATATGACCCTTGTAAATTGAGCGGTGACCAAAAATAAAGCAACCGTTTGTAAATTAAAAAATGTAAATTATTACAATAACAATTTTTTTAAAAAGTATTAAAAAAATTTCTTATTACATTTTTTTTTAAGCGACAACGTCACCATTTTTAAAACAGCCCTCATTACACCCTTATAAGCCATTTAACTAATTGTTAATAACAATCCGTTATTACATTTAATCACTATCTAATTAACTTATCTAGTTTTTTCTTCTTCTCTGTTTTAAGAAATTCAGGGATAGAGTAACATGATCTTATCGAGAAAGCTTAAAATATTACAAAATTTGTATAAGAGGGTGTTTAAATAATATTACAAATTAACAAGAACAGCCTCCTTCCAGAAATCGTATATTATTTATCGAATAAGCGAAACATTATGACCGATGAACTGAAAATAGAAAAAATTATAGAACAACGAGCCATGAGTATGCGAAGGAAGTGCAGCTACGATTTACTAAGTTGTGATTCACTACCTAGCTTAAAAATTATTGCAACATTATACCCGCAACTTTATAGTTTTTAATTCTGCGTACGTTACAAAATGGCCGCCGTTCCCGGCATTTCGCTACTTAAAACTATTATAATGTAAGAATTACCATCACAATCTTTATACACAGCGGACTATTGAAAACGAATATTTCATACAAAACGAGAAATAACTCTCGAAAAATCCTCGACTTACATACAGTTTTAAATTCACAAACACTTTCTGCGGCGATGATGTTTTTTAAATAAATTTTTCTTCAGAATAACAATAAAATTATGAACAAAATAAATTGGCACAGTATTGTCTGTGGTGGGCTTAATCAAAAATAATAACATTTGATATTATTTATTTTGTTATTGCCGAAAATACAAAAAAAAAGAAATAGAAGCATAACCTAGTTTAATTTGTTTAATAAACAAGAGTTCAAAAAATGTTAGTTACAGCCGCGCTTGATGATTGTCTTATCTCGTCGACTGGAACAGTAAAGTGAATTTAACTACGGGCAATACAACGACCGATGATATGGTGAAGGTGAAAGATAATTCTGGATTATCAGTGGACGTCTATCGGCTGACAATATTATGATGAACCTCAAGCCGATCAAAGGACCAATGATGAGACTATCTCATAAAATCCAAACTAAAATATTAGGTTACATTTCCTAACATTAATAATCAGTTATTATGATAAATCTTTAAATTGAACGCGTCTGTGATGTGATTGTACTTCTCTATTTATTTCCTCTGTATAAAAAAGGTTTATTTTTTTAATAAACCAGTGCGTATGCTCATTTTTTTGCGTGCGTAGTACTCGAGGATTTAATCTTACACTAAACTATAAATGTATATTGAACTATCGGTTATATCGAGCGAAATGTATGTGGATACAGCACGTGATATAATCGGGTACTAACTCGTTTCATACTTTTCCTTATCGCCAATGAGCTGATACTTAACCTCAGTTGCAAATCATGTTAAGTAACAATGAGACTGTGGTTGGTGAAGCGTACTCGTTCAGAATACCCCGAATCGTACTCTGTTTCTCATATTTAGAGAGCTGGAACAGAGATATAGTTATAGTAGTAAATTTACAATGATGGATGTAGTTCTAGCCAGACGAGTTCAAGAAACCTGCGCCACCAGCTAAATAATCCACACGTGGCTCCGAATCAAAATCGGGGAACTCCGCATTAAAAGACAAGCGGTTATTCACTGCGCTGCTGAGGCAGTTAAAAATTTAACTAATCCTGTATAATATACGTAAACAAGACCAACATAGCCTTAAAGTGAAACCGTTAACAACTAACTGTGTTTTGGTATTCAACAACTAACACTAGCGTATATGTAAGAACTAAAACGTAATTTAAACTATTGAAATTTAAAACGCGCACGATTATTAAAGGCTTAACTGGCGGTAAGTTACTATTTTGTATTATTCGTAAAACACTTATTAGTTATATTTTTTTTTTATCGAACACATTTCACGAGTCATACGATTCGTTAAATTTAAATTTTAACGTATATTTATAATTTAGTTAGCATATTTTACGTAAGCAATTTGTTTCACTGCTTCATAATTCCCAGTTGCTTAGACTCTATTAAAATAAAGTTTTGGACGTAATTTTTTTTAATTATTCTTAACCCGAATTGAGGACAGTCAAATGAGAGCGAATAGAAAACAACAAGGCCGAAATTTTAATGTCACTTGGACGGCCGGCGATTTATTAAATCGTTTGTTAAAATTCTCCGTAACATTGTCCGATGTAACAAATAGTCATTAGTTAAAAAATATATATAAAAACGTTGTTGGTGTGATTTCATTAAATATACAAACACAAACAAATGATACATTTATCTGTATTTAGTTAAGCGGAGCGCTGTTTTCACTGCTAGTGCACTGAGTGGGGGCTAGCCTGTGACCGATATATGAGAGGTCGGCTGTCAGACGGGCAGTCTGCCGTCCATCGGAGACGGCAGCAGCGACCTGCAATAAGAATAAATTACAATACACCTTGTAACTCAGCTTTTACGGTTAAAAAGGCGTCGGTTCGATATCCACTGAGCATGAGCTTTAAAAGAAAGCATTATAAGAAATACATGTTCCAAGAACAATAGCTTTCATTACTTTCATCAAACCACACTTGACTTCCGTGATGGATAAATTCCTTTCTTCTTATAAAAGAAAGCTTAGAATCTCAGCAGTGTGAACATTAAGGTTGTTTTACTTATACAAATAAATAAAACTGATGTGAGTTATGTTGCCATAAGAGGAAGGTCAACAATAAACAAGGGTAACACTTACTGATAAACTGAAATATAAATCTGTTACCACTCGATAACAGATCCATTAATCACATGTCATTGATAAACTATCCATAAGGACCCATTGTATATGATTAGTACATAAGAAGCTTATATTACCAAATATAAGTAGTTCTCTAGTTACATAGTCATAAGAGGAAGGCCAACAAAAAACAAGGGAAACACTTACTGATAAATAACAGATCCAATAACCACATATTGTTGATAAACTAGTCATAAGGACTCACTGTATGCTCTTAGTATATAAGAAGCTTGTATTACTAAATAAAGTCAGTTCTCTCTCAGTTTTTATTAAGCTAACATCATAGCTTGGGGCAGTAGTCCCAAGCATGTAGTATTTTAAAAACCCTTCCACCCGATGGCTCAAGCTAACTTGTGTCTATTTAAAATATTAAAGTAACTTATGAATTTATACGAATATTTGACTATACTATACTTATAACAAAAACATATATTAAATGAGAAAAAAAATATTTACTGTGATAAGAGAAGATTATATACTCAGATTGGCAAAGATGTGCTGCCATAATAAAATTATGGTTTTTCGTGATGCTTACCCACACTCC
This sequence comes from Pachliopta kotzebuea, assembly GCA_018246255.1. Classification (NCBI taxonomy): domain Eukaryota; kingdom Metazoa; phylum Arthropoda; class Insecta; order Lepidoptera; family Papilionidae; genus Pachliopta; species Pachliopta kotzebuea. The sequence continues at coordinate 3,718 of DWLS01002078.1, forward strand.
AGGGCGTCTAGATTCCTAGCCGTGTTCGCTCCTTGTCCTCCTGCAGCAATGTTGGAGTTTACAGACTCCGTCCTAGATCCCATGTTGCGCTGCCGACAAAGATACGGTGTCACAGACGGCGAAGGCGTCGAGCGCTCCTGTAAATTTTCACAAACACTTGTAAAAATGCTAAATAATAACTGCAGTACGTAAATACTAAAACTACATTATAAGTTTTTATTCAATGGTACAAAACTTAATAGTTCATTAACGAATTGTATGGATAAGAAATATTTACAATGTTTTATAACTTCAAAAGACAAAAGACATATTTATATTTCTTCTACATTAATTAAATAATATACAACAAATATTTTTACCGTGACTAATGAAACTAAAAACCAAACGGTTAACTATATTAAACTTTTGTTCAAAAGTTAAATTGTTTAACTACACTTTTTACTGCATATTTATTCCTCGCCACAAAAAAATATTTAAAAAATTTTATACAAAAAGAAAAGATTCAATTTTACAGTTGTTAGTTAAAACGTTTATTATAGAAAATAGTTATAACGTTATATAGAGAATTAATTTAATTTCTAATTTAAATTTACAATGAAACTATACATGAAGGTCAAAAATTAGTAAACTGATTCAGGATAAGTAATCCAATCGTAATACGAAATGAAAATACTGAACCTTTGACCTCAAACAAACCTTGGTATACGTTCTTTTCTTACTGTGGCTGATTGGACCTCATTTATCCAAAAATATACTTGCCACATAAATTTTTCAAGAAAATATGTGATTCATATTAAATTTCTAATAAATATTACGTTCGTATTTAAAACTGTTATATTGTTTGTGGAATGTCTCTGTTGGCCACCACCTTGGTAGTTACCACCGCAACGTCTATTTTGACAGCCAAACTGTGGTAAGCAAATATTACTGTGTTCCTGTTTAAAATTTTCTTTAGCTAGTGAAGTTACTGCGAGACTTGACCTCACAAGGCGAGCAGTAGACATTTTACTCTCTATCAGGTAAACGTCCTAAATAAAAAAGTAAAATAAATCCTTTTACTCACATGAATAATTTCGTCTATCATCATCTATCATTTCTAAATCTAAACTAAAAAGTCAATACCTTTTTATTAAATTGGATTGGACTCATAAGACGTTGATAGTTACCATCGAGGCGGCTTTACTGTTAAAAAATCCATGTAACCCTAACATCCCCTCAGTATTATCAGAGCAATTATATTATAAGATGTGTTAGCGAATAAACATGCTTTAAAAAATCAACTTAATAGCAGCGCGAGTTTGTGTTATTTCGCCGTATTGTTTCTAAAACTAAATTAAAATAAAAAAACACCATTTTAACAATGCACGTATAATAATTCACATAAAACACAAAACACACAAAATTACCTATTCAAATCGATCTAAATATCTATCTAAATCATATTCCTACATTTGGCATTAGTAAAACATAAAAACTATTTTAAAAATAAAGTATACATATATATAATATATTATACATAACATGAACACTGATTTTCAATAATCTTGATAGCAAAGTTGCGTGGCGTCCGATTGATTGCCCATAGTCATACGTTGGTGTCCTTGAAAAATATTACCGTACGGTTATCGTTTCTAAACTGAAAAACTGTAATTGAAATAAAAAAAAATTCTCCTAAGAAATACCACCAATAAAATGAACAAGCTTACTAGCCGGCTTTGATTGTAAAAATGTACTTCATCTGGCTCTTAATTTAAAGGCTTCATGTATTTTACATGCTCACTCTCAGATGTGGAGAGATTGGAAATATGATGACGAAGCCAAACGCCTATTTCATCTACACGGCAGAAAAGGCGATGATGGCCAACATGATCTCGATCTCTCTACCCATTAGAGAACTGACAGGTTTCTGACAACCCAATCAGTTGCGAAAAACATCCCTACAGAGCAGCGGATTAAAAAGGCATCGACGACCTAGGTAACAAAATAATACTACTATATTTCGTGAGAGACGTTATAACCACAAATACCCTTTCAAGAGTAAACAAAACAAATTCTGTATCGTCTGACAAATTTGCTCGAAAGCTGAAATCATCGTAATCATTTTATCTCAATGCTAGTACACGAGTGAACATTGGTTCCTCAATTTAGGATATTTGTACCTCACAGGCTCGGCTGTTTGTAAAGGTGATAGAAAAAGCTACTTTCTTTTACACCTTGTTCGACTTTTACAAATTGCCGAGAATGAAATAGCTGTGAGGTGATTTAACTTGTTATTCCATTGAGTGGGAGTGGTGATGGTGGTTAATTTACCTGTTGATTTGGTCCGCAGCAGGTGGCGTTGTGACAGAGGTCGTTGGGTGGGCAGTGCAGTGCGCACGGGTCGTCCACCGACGCACCGCTTATTAACTGCGAAAGTAACATATTAAATATATAAATGACCTATGCTCCCTATCTCCTAAAATCTATTTCCGGTTTAAAAGATCCCAAAACGATAAAATAAATTTTGGAAATAGTGGTTTAGTTTGGAAAGTGATTTGTTCGACAATGTTGAGTGTAATTAATTTTCTTCTTTGATAATACTGGGGAGGCGAATTAACAATCCCTTGATTGCAAGAGTCGACGAGATGAGAAAGGCTTTAAACTGAGTAAGTGATAAGCTTACCCATAACAATGTGGTATTAGTTAAAACCGTACACACAACACTACATTACGCTCGTCGCCTTGAGGTGTTCAATTTCGTTACCCCAGTGATTTCACAAGAATACAGCACCCTTTTAACCGGAACACAGTAACATTTACACACTACTATTTATTGGCTGCAATTGAACCTGCGGTGGTACCTACCAGGTCTTCAGCAACAGAAACTTACTACCAGTAAGATTCTTTTGGTGTGGTGATAAGAAGTCATTAAAGTTCCGCTGGAGTGTAAAATGTAGAGATCGGCAACGCGACTGGGCTTACCACATTTAATTATAATATGGAACTGATCGACAACTAGTAATTTTACCAAACTACACGTAACTTGTAATTGGACCATAGTACAGTTTGTCATTAGAAATAAGCGCTGAAATTTTCAGCCGTTAGATCAGTTCCTTAAACTTATATGTAAGAAAAAAACTACATATACTTCATATACATATATAATATTTTAACCCAAACCGTACACTATTCTTTTTATCTCGCCTGGGTGACACTCAAGCTTATGGCCTTGGTATAAACTTTAATTAACTTTATGTGTACTTCAAAGTCTGAATTTTGAATCTTTTTAAAATATTTTAACAGAAAGTCTATTGCAAAAAAATACTTTTAAGGAAAAAGATTATAACGAAATGTTTTTCTTTTCAAACACCGCGTTGTCTAAAGCGCTATATTCATAAATTTTGAAGACATAAATCGGTCGTATACAAAATCGACAATTACAATGTCTCCCATGTAAAAAATACAATGTTCAGGAAGTCGATTAAAATATAAAAAGGGTTCAAATTACCCACCGTCTTGCAGTTGAATGCACTTCCTCCCGATAACCGGATGACTAATCATGAGAAAGTTAATGTACTCGGCAATTTGAGTGCCTTTTAATTTGTTTTTACTTTAATAAAATCTAATATTACATCAATTATATACAAAAAATTAAATGATTTTAATATATTATTGTAACAGTTTATAGGAAAATTATGAAAACGTAAAATAAAAAATATATATACTTCGTTTCCGTCCAAAGGCAGCTCGATGAACTCCGGTTGTATTGTTGTAGAGTGTATGCCCTCGTTGTGGAAGAACTCTTTGACTTTTTCAGCTATCTTCATATATTCCGATAAGTTTCTACATCTGCGAAATAAAGAGAATTTAACAACATAAAAAAATATTCAAAACATATAGAACTAGACATTTAGTAGCTTCGAAGCCTTAACTCTTATTACTGCCAGTGTCGCACAGTAGCCAACTCCTTTCCGAGTAACACGGGGGTCTCTAATTTAATCATCAGCATTTCAACCGATGGACGTCCACTGCTGGACATAGATTCCTTGTAAAGTATTCCACAAAATACTAATAATGCGTCATTGATATTAAATCTATAATAAATAAAATAAAACTTATGACATATAACTATTTTATACTAATCGTCGTTTTCATTATAATTTTCTCCGTCTTCATCATATATGATTAAGTTAGTATAAAGTTCCTTTGTTTGGTCTACCCTTTGTAAACTCCTCATTCAAGTTGGAGCGGCTGTGAGGACGTCAGTAACAGGTATAGCCCTAAATATATCAGTGGAACAAAGGCAATGTTATGATTAGCTGTTATACAAACAAGTGTCTGCCCGTTTCATGCGCTCCCGTGTTATGTTCGCGGAAAGTGAAACATTATTATGCTATTATAATATAGTGGTATTAACACCAGACTATAATTACTGTATATATCTTCTACTTTTCCTAGTTACTATCACATATGGTGGTAGGGTCAGCTTTCCTTATTTGTTTCCTCCATTTCGCTCTGTCTTCGACATCGTCATCAGTCATTTGGCACTCACGCATGTCTCTTGCCACTAAATTTTTCTACTTCGTCTTGGGTCTGCCAATGGGCCTTCGACCGTCGAGGGAAAGCTCCAGTGCCAAGTTGCTAACGTAATCAGGTGGCCTTCTCTTTAAATGACCATACCATCGCAGCCTACTTTCCTACATTTTGTCGGCGATGTCGCGCACTCCAGGGCTACCTCGCACGTACTCGTTGCGGATTTTATCGAGCTTAGTTACGCCGCACATCCACCTCAGCATTTTCATTTCAGCAACTTGAATGGTATGCACATTTTTTGTGTTACGGCCCATGTTTAGCTACCGTACAAAAGGTCTGGTCTTATAGATTAAACCCTTAAGTATATATACTGTACATATATTTTCTTTTATTCGACGAGGCGTTATTTGATAATAAGTTATACACTTGCCGATACTAACGTGACGCTGGTTAATACGGTATATATAGTACCACATTGCACTCGTCGTCTTAAGGTATTAGGTGATAAACCTTGTTACCCCAGTAATTTCACTAGCGTACATCAACCTTCAAACAAGAACACAGTCATATTTGCATACTAATGTTGGTCAGCCACAATAAAAGCTGCTATGTTAAGCAAAAAACTTACCACCACTATACTACTCCGTGATACTCGGCAGTGTTGAAGCGATAGCTCTGTTTAATTGTAAAATAAAGTTTAACTGATGGTTAGTAAAACGTTTAATCATCTTAATTAACTGCGCGACTAATCTATAATGGGCAACAGCCCGTTATAGATATATCAAAACAGCAACTAATACGGAACTGTGCAATGTTTGCTACTACCATCATAGATAAATATGTATACTAATTTTCTTAATATTATTAGAAGAACTTTGCAATCTTAATAAATTATTTAAATCTGTCAGTCATTTTCGTTTAGAGAATTCAAGTAGTAAGACTTAATGATCAGGAGTATGAGCATACGTACGAGAAACACTCATCCCTATGTTGTCCTTATTTCTTACCCAAGAACAAATTACCCAGTGTTGCCGTCTATAAGAATTTTTATGAGAGATAAAAGATGATTGTGAACCACTTGTTCATGATTATAAAAAAATTGTAAAACTAGCACTAAACTGCATAAATGTATGTTCGTTTCTCCAGCGAATGAGAATTAGACTGGTCCAATATCTTGATGCTTTGTTATGTCTAAGGTCTTTTTACGAGGAAATAAATAAAAAAAATTGACCGCATTGCAAGCCGGTGTGCCAAATAAATAAGAAATGTATGGTAAAAATAGTAAAGCGTACTAATGTAAAAAGCGAGCGTCATCAACGAACAGTTTGATAATTTTATTTGCAGAGATCCCACGCCGGTGTATGAGGCGGATAGTTCTCAAAACAAAACTGGGTTATTAGAAATGTTTTTATTTTTTTTTTTAAATCGGTCTTACGCGTTGTTCGGGCATTCGCGAAATAATTTTGGCGGAAGCTCTAAAAATATATGTATAATGTAAGAAATTATGTATAATTCGCAATTTTCATTTGTATCTCGCACGATCCAAAACGAACATGAGCTTCCAGTGATGGAAAAAAATCGAGTAAAAACTAACGTTGCAAAAACAACACTTCCATCGAAATGTGATAACCATCACACCACACCACACTTGACCAGCGTGGTGGATAAAAATTCTTTCTTCTTTTGAGAGAAAGCTTCGAATCCCAGTAGTGGGAACTCTAAAAGGGCTAATCAATAGAAATGTATCTTCTTGTAATTAAATTAAAATTAAAGTATTAATGTATTATGAAAGAAAAAAAGCATTAAATATTGTTGTTAAGGATTATCTAATATTTGAATAATCATATAATTCTATGATATTGTATGTATTTTAACAATATACAGTTATATCTGAAGTTAGCTGGCTAATATAAGATGAAAGCAAGTATGTATTACTTCACAATATTTAGTTTTTCATTAATGTTCAAATTTGCAAATTATATAAGAATATAAAGATGGTACTTTAATCGAAATTCTTGAAGAAACAAAAATCATTTATCACCCGTTCAAAATTAAAACACATAATAAAAGCTCTCGATGTAGACAGTTCACTGACACCTGATTTCAGTACAAAGACCGCTTTGGGATTTTGCCAAAGGAATTAATACTGGAATTATTTTTCGAAGTATACGCCATTTCGACTGGAACGTCAGAATTATAATCGAATTTCGTCTTTTTAATTTCGAGTTATTATATTCATCTGCCCCGTGGCGCAGATACTTTTTGTTTAATACTGTGCTTAGTAACATGGAGAATTCTGATTGGATTCCGGACCAATGTGTTGTGTAGTTTGTTCAATGAGAAGATTTTTGAAAATTCGCCTGGCTAGTTATCTAGTTACTTTAACGAGGTAAATTTACCGCCATAACGCTGCTGTATTTCAGCTGTGAACATATAGAGCTTGACCGTCCATAGCCTCATTCTCTTTAAACATTTTGTGATGTAGAACTCTTATCTTATTGCATATAGAAAAATTGGAATATTTAAACTGCGAATAACAAAATAACTGGGATTTATATTATTAAGATTTATTTACAATATCTAGATTTTTTCGGATACTATCATGTTTGTTTCAGAAGCACAAACTGTAGATTCTCCAGAATTGAGAATTCTATTTATTTATATATATATCATGAGGGAATTTTAAAGGCTAAATCCCACCGAAATCACCTATAATACATTTATTAATGCCGATATCATGTTCTACCATGGAAGCTTTGAGTCTAGTAAGCAAATTTTCAATTCGTTATAAAAAGCAATGATTATTTTCGTAACCAACGCAACACTAGCCGTATCTCACAAGCGCACTCACAAATTGACGCAACGATAACAGAAGCCTTTAATGTGACCTGATAACGTCGTTTCGTGACGGCTTGCGGGTGTAACGTTATCTCTTAAGGGGCTATAGGCGGCGTTTGTGATTTTAGTGTCTACCTAATGCGCCAAGTGGTCTCCAAACAAAAGATACTGTAATAGACATGTTATATCAACAATGAAACAAGCCTTTGATTTCCTAGTAAAAATGGTCCGGATATATTGGAAATATTGAAAGCCTCTGGTGGTAGGAAAACATCTACGTCCATTTCTATCAGATGTTTCTTAGATGTTTACATTCGTTCATGTTGTTGTAATATGAGAAAGTACGTCTCTTTGACTTTGATTTTGAACATTCATATTTGCACAATATTACTTGGCAGTAAAAGTAATACGTGTACTTTGAGGGTTTGCATCTAATGAGACATACTACCAGAAGTAAAGATTCGAGTTCTGATTCCAGTGTCATAAATTATAATGTGTGATTTATATTTATAGTGAACTATCTAAAACCAGAGCAAGAATTTTTAACTAGATTGTAAGAAATTACAGGGTGTCACAAGTTTGGATAGTAGTAGTGTTACTTCGAAGTCGTCTGGTTCTTGCCCTCTCCCCATATTGTAAATATGCCATATTGCTATTCAGACTGCAATAGCTGCGGTTGCTTAATCAAATAAAAACAGATTTATTCATTGCCCGTAGAGCATAGACAACCCTTGACAACATGGAATCATTGTCGAGCTTCGCAGCATCAAGCGGCGCCAATCATTGATTGTCTGTGCACGCGGATGGATTTAATAAATGCTTATTACCTTATATGTGCGCTGGCAATAATTCTATCCCCCGCCAGCTGCCATACATGGAACTCGTGTACAGCCAGCACGCCGTCCACTTTCTCTAATAGGCGCCTCTGTATCGCATCCACCTGGACAAACATTTGACATTTATGGCAAATATTAGATAATTAATAGACGGACAGCAACAAACAGCCAACGTTTTATATCCACACGTGGTAAGTTTCACAGCCAGCCGTATCGCTTAACAAACATCCTATCTTGTATACTTCGCACTAAAAACATTTGTTTGGTATCATTACACGTGGAATCTTGTAACTACTCACATTGTGCTTATTTTGATTAATATACCGCACGAAACCTTTAGAGATAATCATTAAAATAAAACAGTAAAAAATCTTTCTATTTACTAATTGATCTCAATTTCTACTGGGGTAAATTGACAAGGAGGCTGTGGATAGCGAAATGTGCTCAACGAGAATACTCTGCATTTATGGTTGTAATTTTTACAAAGAGAAAATCAAAGCGAGTTATGTTTCACGGTGGCAAAGTGCTTGGTGCCGCATGTCTTTGAAAGCTGTTGATTTTTTTGATGACGGATCTTACTGGAGTTCGAAATCTTACCAGGCGTTTACAAATTATGCTAACACCGTCTCGCATTCATGTGACATTTTAGTTATAGCCTAATTTCTAATATTTTTGACAGAACATAAAACTAAGATTGAGTTTAATATATGCGTCCACCGTGGGTAACTCCCTTAACACCAATAGATGTAAGATTATATGAAATACAACAAATACACAATAGACGCATTGTTACCGTTATAGACCAGTTACTACTGTGGCGCATATTTCTGCGGTTCGTGAGGGAATCGCGTAGACAATTACCGAGTTACAGTTTTTGTTTGTGTTCTACTCTGATCACCGCGTAAGACCACGAATAAATACGAATTTAAAAACTTGGTAGTGTTGCAGTTATGTTTTGAACCACTTATTTAATAAATGAACGTATATATTAAGTCAGGATTCCTAGTCACTTAAGTAACTTACACAGGTAATCGAATACAGAGCGTATTGCTCTAAATAACTGAACTTGATATACTACAGTTATTCAACAAATGAACACTTACGTATAAAAATAATGTGAAAAAAAAAAAAAAAAATTGTTTTTTACATACCTGAATATGGGTTGGTACTGTCTGTAACAAAATAAGTGCAGACTCCCTCAACAGCGGCCAAACTGACGCGAGGATCAGAATAACCAGGACTATACTCAGGGCAGGATCGATGTAAAATCTATAAGGCCACTCGGTCAACCATACCACTAGTGCTGATCCTACGACGATCAATGAACCTACAACAATAAACAACTACATAATTTCTTAAAAGTTCAATGATTAGGAGCGGGTCCAATACTCTGGTTACTGGTTAAAGTGCCTAATTTTTATAGTCAGTGTCTAGCCGTTAATTTTTTTACACGAACATAAAATTTTATCCTCAATTAGTTCATCAAGCAATTAGTTCAACTTCCACACATGCCAATAAATTTTACCCGAACAATTCAAGGCAATGATAAATAAATTCCATCAATAATCAGTCGCTACGCCCTTGAAGAAATCTTCATAAACTGACGATATTTGCCTTATAATTTGACAAGAAACTTCTGATACGAATGTCTGATAAAAATAAAAATTTGTCAGATAATTCGTTCATTATTAATAGTAAAGGTTCGATTGCGAAATTATCCAAAATAACATTGCCTACTTTTTAGAGATCTTTGAATTACCGATACATAAAAATAATGCTTGCATTTTTAAAGTTATTGAATAAGTTATAATAATAAAAATATTTTACGAATTGGTTAAACTATTAAAAAGCAAAATAGACTTAGACAATTATATTCAAAATATTTCAGAAGTGTATCCGGAAAGAGGAAGGAAAAATATTATCAATCTTGCATCTTCATCACGTTGAATGGCGTGTGTAAATGATTTCTGCATCAGATAGTATTAGTTCATATTAATAAAAAAAAATATCGATAGGACTGAAATCAGATAAAAAAGATTGTATTCGCGGCGCCGTTTAGTCGACTTTTCATACGAGGTTAATGATTTCTAAAAAAAATAAAACTATTAAGTATATATATATAAGTCTGATTATTAAATCCCAACTATTCAGTTATATTAAGATACGGTTAATGAATTTTCTATTGCACCGTATTATTAATAGATGCTGAATCCATTAATTGGCATCGCAGGTTGAACAAATAAGTGATATGATAAGATCGAGTCCGCTAACTGGCACAAGGTTGCCAAACCTGCGACACTTCGCACGTACGTTGTTTGTTCAAAAATAATGTCAAACGCTCGCACTACAACAATAGCACCAAGGACCCGAACAATGCATCTGTAAATAACTTTTTAGTTCCATTCGAAATGCCCTATTTACTATTCATTGATCAATACATAATTTAACATCAAATAATACAGTTGTTATAGCGCCGAGAAACTGATACACCTAACTGGTCATTCGCAGAACTGGTGTTCACTTTGCACATGGACAAGAAAAATACAATTGTCCTTTAATTAAATATACTAAAGTTATACGGACATGCCTGCAGCTACGTTTATAAGGACGTTTAAACACAAAGATATATAAATACAAGATACTTTAAATTTTCGACATTGTTCCTTAGAAATTTATAATATATTACGTTTTGTACTTAGATTTTAAAATGAAATTAGATGCCCACAAAATAGTTTAACACAGATTCTAATTCAATCACTTTTAAATATTTTGCACATATAATGTATGAAAACAAAAATGTTAAAGAAGATATTTATTTTCTTAATACGTTATGTCTAAAATTACCTTCTGCATAAATCACTTTAAGGAGGAATTAACAGTTTTGGAATAAATGTAAATCAACACCATGTAGCCATATGGCTGCTATGCTCGAAGGAGAAAGTTAATGCAAACATGGTTAACATAAAAATGGTATACATTTTGGGGACCATGACTACATGCTGTCTGATCCGACGTGATAGCATCTGCAACTGCTGACTGAAAGGACTGTTAAAGAATAGCGTTAGAAAGGCTTGATTGTGTTCCGATCGGAAAATCCACGACAACTTCAAAACTCAGACAAATACCACCCACGGGGTTTTAGAGGGTAATTTTTCATAGATTAACCTAGAGAACCAAAAAAGGAACCCGCGTACTTTAATGGAAACCTTACAGCGGGTGGTTAATATTCTGCCGGTTGTACAGCATACCAAACCTAATAATAATATTTATACACCAGCCCGGTGTAACATTACTTTGTTGCCGTATCGTGCGATGTATGTGTTATTTTCCGCTTTTATCATAACAATGATCTTTAGATCATTTAACTTTATTGTTATCGTACATTTCTTGATGATTTATCAATATTTATTACACAATCGCTATTGTTTCAACGTGTAAACAAAAGAAAAGCAACTTCTGTAAAAAAATGATAACGTTGTCAACAAATTTAATTCCGTTAATTTCAACGAAGCTTATGAAATTTTAATGTTCCATAAAGATAATATTATAAGTGTAGGAGCACGGAAATTATTGTCAGTGAAGATTTTTCTTTGATATTATCATCAACAGTTGATAGATGTCTATTGTTAGATATATTCCCCCCTTAAAAAATTCACATTCATCAATCCTGCACTGCTCACAATGATCTGGTTTTTTTTTTTTCCTTCACCAGATCATAGCTCCACTATAAACGGTACCCTCCCGATTGTCATTCCAGTCCAGCAGTCCATTGAATTGCTGTCTCCCCCTTACTTATATTTTTAACGATTGCAAACAAAAAATCAGTGAATAGCTGTCCTTTAAAATAAAATCAATTTTACACGGCAACATTAACAGTATAGAAATTTAGTCACAGCGGATTTAAATTTGTTTCCTTATTGAAAACCGCGAGGTCAAGGTCTGTTGTTTTACAATGCAAACACCTTTTCCTTAACATGAAATATTCAATGTGAAATTAGAAAAAACTATTTTACATAGGTAACATTGTAAATAGCAAATATTAATATTAGAGTGTCAAATAAATTATATAACATTACTATTTTGTTATTCGGTAACCGATCAGTACGTTTATCTGGCAATACAATGTATCGCTAGTAACGATTATATACCAAGTTATTCTTGGCGCTCTAATACACATGTTATGTCTCGTTATTCCAGTAATCTCACTTCTTTCTGCGCCCTTCAAACCGAAGTACAATAATGTTTACACAATTCTATTCGTCGGAAATCGTATTAACATCTAAACTTCTCTTATGTAGCCTCGGAATCGGACCAGGAACTTCCGTAATTTATAGCCAACACTTCTAATAGTAAACACTACGGAAGTTGTTAATAAAAAATGTATTATTAATTAGAATATTCAACATTAACTTACTGTAAGAAAAAGGAAGTTCTTTTCATATACTAGTGGAGCAAGAAGTCATTGATTTTCATATAATGTGCGCTAGTTAGTAGTCACACTTACCCAAGGCGTCTGATAGAACGTGAAGGAAGACACCCTTCATGTTCAGATGTCCGGGGTCGCTGATGACTCTGCCGGCCGTCTGCTTGCTGTTAGACAGCTTGTCCGCCCCAGGTGGCACCATCTCATCGGTCTCCTCGGTATCGGTTGGTTGGTGCCCCAGAGCCATATCAGCATTGCTGTTCACAATTTCGGTGAGGTGCCTCACGTTCGACGGGGGAGGTACGCCGCCGTGTGTGTGCCCATGACTGCTCCCGTGCTCTGCGTTTATACGTAAACTATTTTTACAATGAATTACAATCAAACATGTCGCCAAACTACAGAATAGTACTAAAAAATTATGGGCCAGCGTTTAATTCAGATTAAGTCAACGTTTTCCTCGTCTCGACACTTTACCGAAAAAAAAGTTACACGTATCACTTATTTTAATCAAGTCATACCAATGAAATGTTTAAAACTTTAAGGCATTTTGTTATTGTAACAATGTTTATAATCAGTTTCGTTACCATCCGAATGTTATTAAAAAAGATTAACAAAACACGCAGAAGGAGAGAACATTGAGGAATGTTTAATGAATCTTATATCAAATTTCGCAAAACTCCCGGGACAAGGATACAAAAACCCGTTCGTGATTCCCAGTACCCCGCATGCGGTAACACACCAACGGAATTGATTTTTAAGTTTATTTTTTAAAGCAATTATTATTAAAATTCATAGCATGGCTATGTATCGAGGAGAAGCTTTTTTTGTGTTCACCTGACAGTTAATAATGCTTCTGCTAATACTAACATGACCCTAGTTTACACTTATTAATGTTGTATTCAGCACTGTCCTGTGCTCGTCGTCGTGAGACATAAATATTAAATCTCATTATCCTAGTAATTTCACTAGCTCTTCATGTGGGAACAATATGGGAGACAGAGTATTCTGGGCAAGAACTGTTCACTATCTTCGATCCCATCGTCCTTTGATATGAAGTGAAGTTAAGGTAAAGTGTTAGCCTACTGTAAATAAAAAATAGACTATTTTTCATTCAACAAATCGACGAAACAAATTGCACTTATCACATGTATCAGTGTACATGATATTAGTCTATTAGTACAGTACTTACTAGTTACAGCTCCCTTTAATCCGGAAGTAATGTTTGCATACTACATTGCATTGTTATCTACGTAGACTGTATTTTCTTAAATGTTAACATTTACTTGTGATAATTAGCTAAAGATGATTGTAGCTGACCTACGGTACTTGTTATTCAAAAAATCACTCCCAATTCAAAATTGCAAATAATAATACTATAATATACTATACGGGAGCAACATTTGCCTATTGTCATTTAAGTACACAGCGTAACAAGCGAACAATAGTTGTATATATTACACATTGTAACTTGACAATACTTTGTATAATGTCTGATTATTGAATAGAGATATAATTGAATGTCTTTTCATTTTCTTTACGGAAATGACGCAATAAAAAATGTAATAGTTTATGTTATTAATATATTATACTTGTTCAAAATAAGGCTATGATAGAGAAGTAAATATACTCTGCTAATCTTCATGAAAATCAACAAATTTTTCCGTTTTCAGATGAACAGATATAATGTTTATATGAACTTTAAAATGTGTAGAACTTATATTTCAAATTAAATAATTTATTTTTTACCATGAAAAAGGAATAGTCCCACGATGTTCAATATGAGTCCCAAAACGCCCACGGCGACCAATAACTTTGCATTGTGTATGACCTCGATTTTTATAAACCGCTGCATTGCTTCCACTGTGATGCTGAAACACAGGGCGACGAGGAACACAGCATTCACCAGCGCACCCAATACTTCAGCTCGCGCCCAACCGAATGTGTTCTTTGACCATTTCTTTGGTGACATCTAAAAAAAAAATTATTTTAGACATATTCTCGGCTATTTCAGCATAAAGCTTAAGAATAAGGTAAATTAAACACAAAACTTTCGAATAAGACCAAAATATAACAAAGTAAAAACAAAAAATTGTCAGTTTTCAAAAGATTGGATACATTCTTGAATTGTAAAAGATAACAATCGAGAAGGAACCCCTTTTAAATGAATAAAGAAAGTTATAATTAGCTCTAGATTTACCAGACCAGTCAAATTGACTGGTCCTTCAAATTCAATTTAAAAATGTTTCTACATAAAATATTTTATTTCCGTAATGATATCATCACTTTTATAGATTTAATCAAAAAAATTATTATATGGAATTTATTTTAATTCATATATTTTCATTTTAAATATATTAGATTTTGGTTGAAATAGATGTAGTTAAACAGCTGGTAAATCTAGTATTAGTAAGCCCATTATTGATTTCGCTACGATATGATACATACGTTAA
This sequence comes from Pachliopta kotzebuea, assembly GCA_018246255.1. Classification (NCBI taxonomy): domain Eukaryota; kingdom Metazoa; phylum Arthropoda; class Insecta; order Lepidoptera; family Papilionidae; genus Pachliopta; species Pachliopta kotzebuea. The sequence continues at coordinate 18,777 of DWLS01002078.1, forward strand.
ACATTTTTATAGTGGTTAAACAGACTTAATGCTAAAACCAAGAAATATTAAAAGCTAAAATTAGTGTTTGGTAATGGGAAAAGTTCGATGTACTAAAAATAATTTGAAATTGCATTGCTTTGTCTTCAAGGATGAATACACAATAAGCTGTTTGTAATTTTCCTTTGATGAATGAATAAATTGTTAGCTGCACGATTGGAGTGTTAAAGGAATACTGTTTGTATAATATAAAAAAATAACATGGCAATTTTTTATTTAGCACATACTGTATGTATTATATTAGGTTGGGAAAAAAGAAATCCATTATTATTTCGGTAGATGGCTGTAGTGATAAATTTCTCGTAAAGTATCGATCAAACAGTTTCAGATTTATGCTCGTTGGAAAGG